>JANIJG010004815.1:13743-43398 GCA_024611175.1 Megaceryle torquata | reverse complement strand
CCCTGTGATAGGACAAGGGGGAATGGATGTAAGCTGGAGCACAAGAGGTTCCACCTTAACATGAGGAGGAACTTCTTCACTGTAAGGGTCACAGAGCACTGGAACGGGCTCCCCAGAGAGGCTGTGGAGTCTCCTTCTCTGGAGATTTTCCAAACCCGCCTGGCTGCATTCCTGTGTGACCTGTGCTAGATTGTGTGATCCTGCTCTGGCAGGGGGGTTGGACTCTAAGATCTCCAAGCTCCCTTCCAAACCCTGACATCCTGTGTAATATTTTTAACTATAAAACATATATTCCTTTTAACATTTTAAGCCAATTACTCATTTTAAAAAACAGATCGTTTACTCTGTGTGATGTATCTGCTTACTCTCCACACAGGAAGGAGTATATATCCATGGGCTATTCTTGGAAGGTGCAGGCTGGGACAGACAAAATAGCAAACTCGTTGAATCCTCACCAAAGATTCTCTTTGTCCATCTGCCTGTGGTACATATATTTGCTGTTAATACAACCAGTCCTAAGGATCCCAAGCTCTATGTTTGTCCTCTTTACAAGAAGCCGAAGAGGACAGATCTGAACTACATTACAGTGATCTATTTAAGGACATTAGTGTCTCCAGACCACTGGATATTGAGAGGAGTGGCTCTCCTGTGTGACATTAAGTAAAGTGCTTTTTCATACTGAAACAGAATATATGTCACATGTAACCAATTACATGTGTAATTCTTCTACTGCTTTTTATCTAGTGGCCATTGGTCTTACTAGAACTTTCATTTAGTCATGGCTTCATTAATTTTTCCTGCTGCCAGTAAATTCAGTTTGTCTTGGCTGTTTGGTGATACTTTAAAAGTGGTTTTCAAAACAAGTTCACTGATTGTAATCTTTGATGTTTCCATTGTATTACTTAAAAAAGGATTATTTACTTTAATCATACAATTAATGTAAAATAAAATGTTGTTAAAAAAACCTGCTTTTTCACATTCTTTCTTACGGACAGCTTTTAGCTTGTGCTTCAGTGACTTATGATAACAGAAGATAATATAGAACATAACAAAATTTAAGTTCTCCTAGATACAACTTTTAAAATATTCCTGGATTCTGCATGAAGCATACATTATTTTCTTTGACTGCAGGAAAATTTATATTTAAGACAGAAAAGTATATTTGATCTGTATATTTTTGCTTGGGGTTTCTCAGGGTTCGCTTGTTCTTGTTAAACAATATAGATTAAGCAAAACTACACTAGGAATGTTTGTTTTTGAAATATCTGACAGAGTAATACATTCTCTGTCCAGTTTAGCTGTGTGAGAACACAGAAGCTACAGAAGTAGAAAAGTGACAGTTACATAATGTGGATGATATTGTAATTAAAATAGAGAACCAGATTAACTACAAGTATTATTTTCCTGGATCTTATCTTAGCTCTAAAATATAGGCTGGAATCCTTGGAATGGCTATCATGGCATTATTAATATTAATAACCTGCATACATTTTTTTTTCTTCCTTCAGATACCTTTATTTAGCAACATTTTTTTTTCACTTACACCCCATGACTGGACTACATTCTTCCTTTTGCAGTTTGAGTGATCAAATGCATCTTCTGTGGCAAAGTGCAGCTACTACTTGATGAAGTCCTGGGGCATCTGATTGGGTGGTAAAAGGCCGTTCTGTGTTAAAATCCTACAGCTTTCTGTTGGAGGTCACCGTTCCAGGATATCTGCTTGCAGAAAAGCCATGGCATATAGGAGATAACAATGCATAGACACAAAATGATGAGCAGAGTAAAAAAAAAATAAAACCAAACAAACAACTCCAAATGCAATGAAGTAAAACATTTCTTTTCTCTCTCCTCTGTAGAGTTAGATCCAAATACAACAAATCAGCTAAGGTGTTAGATAAAAACACACAGAAATTTTAAATGTTGTACCACCGAACTACGTCTGTCTGCACAGAAGGAAAAAAAAAAACAAAAACAAAAACCCAACAAACCTGACTGTGCAACTGCAAGAGATTTTGCTACAAGTAATCTTTGCTACAAGAATACAAGAAATTTTGGCAGTACTTACAATGGGTTGAACCTGACCAGCAGGCTAAGTACCAGCACAGTTGCTTGCTCATTCCACCCTTCCTCAGCAGGACAGGGGAATGAACTGTAAGAGCAGAAGCTGAAAACATGTGTGTTGAGATGAAGGCAATTTAATAAGCGAAACAAAGCTGCACACCCAAGCAAAGCAAATTAAGGAATTTATTTACTGTTTCCCACAGGCAGGCAGATGTTTAGCCACTTCCTGGGAAGAAGGGCCTCAGCACGCATAACAATTACTTGGGAAGACAGATGCAATAAGCACAAATGTTCCTCTTCCATCTTTCCCCCAGCCTTTGGTGCTGAACATGACATCATACAGTAAGGTATATCCCTTTGGACAGTTGGGTCAGCTGTCCCAGCTTTTTCCCCTCCCACGTTCTTGCACACTCCCAGTCTACTCTCTGTGGGGGCACAAGGGGAAAAAGTTCATATTGAAAAAACAGCGTAACTACAATGTACTAATTCCTAAAGTTTTTTTCCTGATCTGGCCTTTCAACTTAATTCCAATGGGAAAACAATGTGTAGTAGCCCTGTGAATGCCTTCACAGTTGGAAGATGGGCATTGCCACATTGGCAAGTGAAGGCTATAGGGAAAATAGGAGGGAAGGTGCAAATTAACAACATGCTGAGTTATATAACTTAACATTGAAGAGGATTTTATTCTCCATCTTGTATAATATCAAGAACAGAGGTGAATAATATATTGTTGATTTCAACGATTTCATATATTGCATCTCTTGACAGCATCGCTTTCTTCTGTGTGTCAGAGTCCAGTCACCATTTCCCATCATCTCTGAGCCTGTCTAGGAGTTTGTTCCATTCTCTTTCCTCAACACCATGCATTAGCTCATTACTTCCAATGAATGTTAATTTTCATATAGGTTTCCAGTTAGTTTATGGAAATAATCTACATTTTGTGGCTATCTATTTAGAAGGCTCCTTTTTTTTTTTGTCTCTGTATATGTTAAGATTATTCACATGGTATTTCTCTGTCCTAGTCATAACGTGAGGTAGTGTTCTAACAATTTGTTTAGAGAGAGCTCTTCAAACATCTAATGAAGTGCAGTTAATTTCTTGAATCACCAGAAATCATTCCTCCCAACTGACATAATCTGTAGGAATTCAATACTTCACTTCAAGTACTTGCACTCCCAGGAATGCTCTATACATCCAGGATATTTTAATAAGCATTCAAATACCTAAATTAACTCTGACAGTTTTAAGTTATGGAACAAGTTATTTCCTGAATCTTTTTATGCTCATTTGCCATACTGCTGTTTGAGTTGTGAGCCAGTATTGTGGTACCCGAATTGACAAAGACAAGAATGTCATGTCAGTAAAACACAAATATTTAACAGATGATTTAAAAAAAAAAAAAAAAAACCAACAAAAACATATACTTGAAATATGGCATTCCCAAATGTCTAAAAAGATTATTGGATGTGTTCTGACAGTTCGAAAGTCCACTTTTGGGTAACTTTATCTTGTTGATACACTCATCACTCGCCTTATATTTTTCTATTCTTTATTATTAATCAAGATATTATTCACAGCATTCACACGGTATAGTTCAACCTTTAGAAAAACTATTTTATCATTTTTCATAAATACTGAGATTTCACCCAAAATGTATTCTTAATGTCAGTTCCAACATTTACCTTAATTAACATACACTTATCGGTATTTGTCACCCTAAGTCTCATTCAGCTCCAGGGCAGTGTGATTGCACCCTTAGGAAAACACTACCTTTTATTCTTTCTAGGACACAATCTGGAGTTAAAGAAGGTTCTCTCTGACTGCCTGCCTTTACCCCCTGCCACAAGTCTTGGACTTTCCTTGTGGATCTGCAATTTCTAATACCTTACAATATCAACAGGTTGACTCCTCCAATTCACCTTACACTTCATTTTCCCAAAGCAGTCTTGGCAGCATGTCTTAACAGATAAACTGCAGTTTCCTGCATATATTCACTAATCAGTAATTCTTCCTACCACTGTTTATATTTGATATTCAGATTAGTCAAATGGTTGTTCAAGAGGTTAGCTAATTAAAACTCCTAATATTAATTTCTCAAAGTCTGCCAGCTAATCACCAAAGTGGGATTTCTGTGAACAGATTCTCAAAGGCAGAATGATGATTTGCCTTCCAGACATGGTAATTCAGAGAACTGCGTTAGACATATAATTGCCCTTCATCCTTGCAGCTTTAGATGACTTATGAGCAGGTTGCTGTACAGCAATGGAAATGAATGATGGTTAGGGTCACCCTCTTTTTGTGGGGGGGATGCTTATGATGTGAAAAGCTATGGCCTCAAAAGACACTGTAATTAACAGTTTGTGATTTCCTTCTCACTGGGCACATGAGCACAAAATAAAATTACTGTAATGTAAATGGCCATGTAAATGGAAAGGATGTAACCTGCATATTTACGATCTAGAAAATTTAATCCAAACAGTACCCTTCTCTTTAGTCATAGCTGTGGTAACACATGGGAATCTCATGAAACTGGTTCTCCATCTCCCTCATTCATCCAGAGCATATTGTTTTTATACAAAATGCTAAACTATAAAATAGCACCTTTTTCTCAAGAGACACGTCCTGTCCTTCTTCGAAGGGGAAAAAAGAAAATCTGTTGCTGCATACAAGCTACTAAAGGTTTGTCTCAGCATTTGGGAAGCCTTTTCCTGAGGGAATCCAGGTCCTACCTAGTCCTAGCAACAGTGTAAGCAGAAATCATCTCTGTTTCTTTGGAAAAGATCAGCATTATGATCATTGCACAAGATGTGTATCAAACTGTACAAAGCAGTTTTCCTATTCTATCAAGGTTTCCATTGGTGAGAAGATATTGAATGGAGTGATTTTCAAATAATTTTCTCACAGAAGAAAAGCTACCACTACAGAAAAGGGAGAGAAGAGAGTAATATTTCTGTCAATTTTACTCAGTACAGAATAATTTGACTTCACTCCTTCCTCCCTGTGTTCTCTGATTCATAGATTCCTACTTCTTGTGAAAAATGAGAAGAGAAATTAAGTGCTTTACTGAGTATTTCTTACCATCATTTCCTTTGTGATAGCATATTTTCATTTTGTTCATCCTACCAGCCTTCTATAGTCCAATATACAATTCTTAACAAAGCATTCCTGAACAGGTGATTCTTAATTAGGAAATCTGAATTAGGAGTCAGATATTGTGGTAAGAAATTCAAACTGTAATAGAAGAAGTTGTTTCCTATTATATTACGTGACTGCAAATAACCTTTACATCTCTATACTTCTAAGATTTTTAAATATAGCAATGACTGGGTCAGATTCACAAATTACTCAACACAGGGCCATATGAATCCTTCAACAACATTTTATAGAAAAGATTTAGAGCAGTTTCTTTATAAGACAGAGAATGTAAGCTTTGTATTGAATTTAAATACCTATCTAAATCATTCCCTCCATACAATCATTACATAGAATAAATTCCACAAGGCATCTAGACCCCAAAATGTAGATGCAGCTATTTCAGTTCACAAAACTTGACTTTAAAAAAAAAATACATCTTTGCACTCATTTCTTTTGTTGTCATCAAGAAATATAGAGCCCAAAGTGTACAAACCATACTATCTGATTGATGAAAAAATGGAGCTGTCCATTTAGCTCAAGCACTATCAATTCTTTTCATATACTAACATACAATCAGGCTCTTAGGTCTGGAACTAGGAAACTAGCAACAGCTTAAGTTCATTCATTCTGAGTCTGCATCTACAATAGTACACATTATAGAAAACTGGGAGATTTCAACCCCTGCACTCCAGCACTGTGTAACTACCATGAGACATTTCATGTACGGAGTACATTCTCCTACTTGTGGGCAGGTAACTTAACTAACAGAGCAATTAATGCTCATAAGCACTAAACTAAAAATAATGAGCCTCAATGCATAAATGTGTACTATGGCAAATAACCAGGAGAAATTCTCCTGCTACCTAATGCACTATATGTTTAAAAGTTTTGTACATTGATCTGTCATGTAACTATTTACTGTAGCCATGTTCTGATACAGAATACTGTAACATCTTTTTCTGAATGTTACTAAGAAGCTTAAATTACCCACTTACCAAAGTCCAGGTTTTATGGTACAATACATATGATTTAGTTTCTCTAAAAATATTGAAGTACACGTAACTCTAAGAGAACATGATCTCTCTTCTAAACACTAATGTGCTTGTAATCACAGTTGTAGCTTATGTATTTGAAACTCTCATTTGCATAATACTGCTCAGAGCTACCTTTTTTTTTTGATCCAGGTGGCCTACAGAAGAATTCAGCCTAGATGAACTTTTATTTCAGTTAAGTAGATATCTATATGAATTAAATTTCTACAAACATCAACCACATTCAATGATTAAACACTAGAATTCTTCTTTTTCTAAATGCATATTTCAAATCTCTGAGTGATTTATTTGAGTAACTTCATAGGTTCTGGTCTTCAGCTCAGACACTTCAGCTTTTATTGAGCTTGTAAAGACCTTCACTGATAGTTCCTCTTGGCTTTGGGAAAAAAAAAAAAAAAAAGCCAAAGCATATTTACTGCTGCAGCTCACTAGTTACAAAACACAACAGTAAATAGGTAACAGACTTTCAGGCACATTGGCGACTTACACAGCCACTGCACATGGCAGCAACTCCCTCCATTTTTCATATAAATCTTGAGTTTAGGTGAAACACTTGATTCTCCTAATCTCATCAACCCTGTACCCTGCAACTTCAAATGTATATATACAAGGTATAAAGGAATAAAATTTCACTAAGATTTTAGACCTATCTGCATTGTGGTTGTTTCCAAGAATTGTATGTCTCTATTGCATTAATATATATATAAACCCAAATAATTACTGGTCGTGGAGAAGCTCAAATTGCATAACTTGCACCGAAAGCAGGTAACATTCTTTATGATACTGCCTAAAGCAGTTTAGGAAAATATCTCTTACTCAAGACATGTCACAGCAGAAACAGGCAATTTCTCCATGAAATACATTTTTCTCTTTAAAAAAGTTTCAGAGGCAAAGCATTCGGTCTCATCTGGGACAGGGATGTTACTTTTTGAATACATGAGACTAGCCATTGTAGTTTTTGGGTCTCAGAGAGCCTGAACCCTTACAAAGGCTTTGTCTCTTTCTCCTGTGGCAAGTCACCAGTTACAGTGTTTTGACAGAAAAGGACTATCATGGGATGTTATTAAAAGAGACACTGAGCTTTCTCAAAATACAGTAAATTGCATTAATAATACTTGATGGTTATAGGAGTCCAGTAATCCCTGTACTTCAGTGTAACTGCAAGGTAGCTTCCCCTTAATGCATTTGAGGAGTTTGGTCCAGCCTAATGGTAAAGGAACAAGAGAGAAGTTACCAAGTCCTTAATTTTAAATAAATAGCATTTGCAGTCCTTCAGCTACAGAAATAGAGGTGTTTTCCTCGACAAACTCAATTTTTAAGTGGAATAATGCTTCTTCGACTCATTGCATTGTATTTTTCAAACTGAAACGAAACCTGCTCTTTTCAAATTTGGATAGTGTCATTTTAATGCTTCACTTGTCTAGTTTCAAACTGTTCAAGTTAAATTTTAGTATTAATAAAACCATGAACAAATAGAACAGAAATCCAGCAGACCCAAGTTTTAGAGACAACTTTCATGACTTCCCCCCCCCCACACCCAATATTTGAATTTATTGGATAACTACCTTTCCATCTCTAAGAAAATGGCTACTCTTTTATTACTGTGATTTAAATTAACAGGATTTGTTCAATCTTCTGAAATTTGATAATAGCTTCTTAATAAGCACAATGAAAATCTGCCTATTCAGCATTTACTCTGATCCGGTTTTTTTTGTCCTCCAAAAGCATTCATATTATTAGATACCTTTAGATATGATGACATCATACACTAATGAGTTACCTTTAATTATTTCTGCAAGGCAGAATTATTCCAAAGAAATACCTTTGCTTCTAAAGTGCTACATGTCACCCTCATAGCCCTGATAAGGCTTTTCAATAGAGACAGAAGCTTAGTGAGCTCTTGCAAAAGCAGCTGGTCCTCTGCTGTGCCCAGATGCTGGGAGTTACCTTGGGAGCAGAAGTCCTACACCCAGTGCAGAAACAATAGAAAGCAGTAGAGCTTTACATGAGAAGTAGGTACACACTGCTAAGGCTGGTGGTGCTATCCAGGTGGAAGAGGTTTCTTTTAATGAGGTTTCTGCTGCCTGGCCTGAAGGAAGCTGGAGGGGATTTTCCTCAGTTGCCTGGTGGTTTTGTTGGTATACAGAAAGCAGATGTAACTTGTGGTCTTCAAGTGCCAGGAAGCAGGGCCAGCCCATACGCATTTCCAAATGAGATCAGGTGTTGGGCTTCAAGTAAAACATTCCTGTGAGGTGGAACCAAGCTTGAGCAGGCATCTGTCTTAGCCTTTCAGGAGAGTCAAACCTGATAAAATAGCTAACAGCCAACTGTTAGTTTTCCTAGTCACATTTCTCAGCAGTCTGGTATTGCAGATGCTCGCTGGTTTCTTCCTTCAAGGATGTGTGATAACTGCAGGTAAAAGAAATGTAGTTTTTTACAAAATTTTTTTATACATATATGTAAATTGTCTTAGCACACACAGAAAAACACAGATTCACACAAAATAAGCAGGCTTTTCCCTGTCTTATTATCTTCATCCCTTTGAGGTAAACAGTAGATAGGGTTTTAAATCCAGGGCATCACCAATCTCATTAAAAAACCCACAAAGTCTTTTCACTGGTCCAGGTGACATTGCTAAGGCTGAATATGCTTTTTCAGTCATATATTTCTTCTTCATTCCTTCTTACTATTCCCTAAGTCTCCATCAGACTTAATTATTCTGCAGGAAAAGAGTATTTATTTTACAGAGATAGTAAAAAAATTAATCTTAACAAGCAACACACACAAAAAATCACCTGAAGCAGATGTTAGGGGTTTCAACTAACTTGAAGTGTTTGGGGATCATCTCTTTCAACAACCCAAAATGTATGTTCTTTCTCTCCTCTTTGGGAATATTTTTTTTTTCTTCCTTCAATCTTTGTTTTCTCTCACCTTAGAAAAGGAAATATCTTTTCAGCCTTCAGTCAACCAAACCACGATGGCAAATTATTTCTGCCCGGAGTCAGCTGCTGAGATGTAACTGCTGTCCTGGCAATTCACATGCTGAGGGATTTCATGATTTTTGTGATCTCACAGCATTGATGCTCTGGATAGTTACATTCCCAAAGCATCAGACAGTTCCTGGGTTGTATTTGAAATTAATATACATCATTAATGTTTAAGCTATTAATTTCTTTATATTCCAGGACCATCTAACAGACCAATGTGAAATCTTTTTGTCGTTCCCAGTTCAGTTTTAAGCTTTCCTTCTAAATCTATTAGGCTCTATATGCTTTCTTCTTCCAGACTGTAGTGTATAATCTCACCAAATATATGTGATTTAATGAATGTTTAGTTTTACTAGTCAGTGCAAAGTAAATAAATAAAGACAATAATATGAATCTAGTACAAAAGCAGACTTAAGAGCCTTCCTTTACTAGGCAAATAAGTATTCTACATCCTTCAAATGTACACATCATGGTACTGCTAGGACTGACCTGTGCCCTGACTTCAACTTAGAAACCAAGCTCTGATCTGACGCGCAGCTCTGCAGATTCATGTTATAAAGGGGTAATTGCATTTACTGTTATTAAAAGCTAATAAAACTTGGACGTCACGAACAGCGTGAAAGCCACTAAGATGCTCAAGCCTGGACAAAATCAGAGTAAAAGAAAAAAAAAAGAAAAAGAAAAAGAATTTGAAAAGGCGGGGGACAGGATTGCAAAGACACTTTCTCGCTTTTTTTTTTTTTTTTTTTTTCTGTTTCCCTCCCAGAAATAGCCCTTCGCGCTGACGACACCAGCAACCACCTCGCCTGCCGTTCACGCTGCGGAGCGACCCCAGGAGCCCCAACCCGCCACCACTTCTCATCGAACCGGGGGCCGGGCCGGGTCGGGCCACACCGCACCTGGGCCGGCCCCGTCCCCGCCTCCACCGCCACTACAAAAGCGGCCGCCGGAGTCCCCGCCGTGTCAGCTTCTGTGCTGCTGTCCCCCGCCGCGGAGTCTCCACGGGGAGCTGGAGCCGGAGCCTTGCCGGGCCCCCGCGCATGGCGGGGGGCGCCCCGGACATGTCCTTCTCCCCTCTGGCGGCGCCGCTCAGCTTCTGTCTCCTACTGCTGGCCGCCGCGGGAAGGTCCCTCCCCGTGAGACCGGTGAGTGCCGCGGCGGTGCTGGCGCCGTCCGCACAACTTGCATGGCCATCTGCCCCCGCCCGGCAGGTCCCCAACCCCTCGCCGGTGCCCGGCACGACGTCCCGAGATTATTCTGTTCCACTCGTCCGGAGATGGGGCAGCGGCTGCTGTCCGCCGCGGTTTTGCGGGATGCGGACGCGGCTTCGGGTGCTCCTCCAGGACAAGTTAGAACTTAACCCGCTACTTTTTGGACGCCCGCACCGACACTTGCAGCAGAACAAGCGGCCGCGGAGCTGGTGCGCGGAGACCCTCCGCGCGTGGGCCCCCCTGCGCACCTCCCGCGCTCCCGCGGGGGTCTCGAAGGGGGACGGAAGGTCCCGGGGGGGGGCGAGTTTGAGTTTCAGGCGAATGGAGGGGAGGAAAGGAGCGGAGGCGCGGCTACTGTGAGGACATTGGCCTCGAGGTAACGCTTCTCCTCTCAGCCACAGGAAATAATACGATCGTTTGTCATGCCAAACAAATCCTCTGCCGTGGGAAAAGCAGAGCGGGTTCGTGACGGAGGGAACGAGACGGAGGGGAGCGTAGCGGCTGGGGGGCGGGTGGGAAACCACTTTACTGCAATCAAGCAGGTGACCACGGGCAGGGTCTGCCAAGGTGTGCCCCGGGCGGCTCGCCTCAGCGCTGCCTCCCCGGACCGCCGGGCGAATTACTCTAATGCTTCCTCTGGCAGCTGCCGTTAGGTTTTCCTCAAATTTCGCGGGACCCGTGGGCGCGGTGGGGCTGCCAGTCCTGCCGAGCTGAGCTGTTCGGAGACTGGAGCAGTGGCAGGCTCGGGAGGAGGCTGCTAAGGCAGGAGCTGGGTTGTGTAGCACGAACACATCGTGAGGGTGGGAAAACAAAATGTAATTTGTTGTGAGGAGCAACGAGAGGCGATGAGGAAGAGGGAGGGAAGGGGTGATAGACAGAGAAGGCTAACTGCAGTGTGGTGGCGTTGGGGCCAGAGGATGAGAGACTAGTCAGAGGGTGGAGGTGGCAGAAGGGCTGCTACTATGCAGAGAGCAAGGACAGGCTCTAAGCTGAGGTGGTCAGCTGCAGAGGTGAAGGAAGGAGCAGCAAAGCTGATGATGGACCAAGTTTACTGTCTGTGCAGCTTCTTTTCAGTTGCTAAAAGTTTTTGAGGTTACTGGTTTATGCTGAACAGCACGAACATGAACTGTTCTGTTCCCAACTAGGTCTGTTTGTAGGGTTGACTTAGATATTGGCTTCTGGACTTTCTTTGTAGTTTTGGTTTTCCTTGTTATGGACATCAGGCCCTTAAAAGAGTTACGGAGACAAGTAGCCTCAGGGAAAATTCCAGCTGGGAAAAATACCTGAATTTTGAAGATCATAAAATACTGAAACAGGGGCCCAGAGAGACTGTGGAGCTTCTGTCTGTGGAGGTGTTTGTTATTTGATATGATAAGGTACTGAACAGCTTGAGTGTGTACCAGTGTGCAGACTAATGATGGGGCTGCCAGAAGCAGAGAATCAAAGTAGCAAAGAGGTCTCCTTAGCTGGATGCAGAACCAAGTGGAAGTGAAAAGAAAGAGCAATCTCCAGTCTCAACACTGTGGCCACCCTTTAACTTCAGTCTTGAATTAAAAAGAGTACTTTTATAGCCTCCTCTGACACTAGAGGGTCTTATCTGACAACTTGTCTAGAGCAGTGATTGTGCTTGTTGAATGCTAAGAAAATGTACAAAACACTCTGGTGAATCCTAAGTAAAAGCACAGGACTTCCACAGTCAGGACAAAACAGATTTCTGCTCTCAGTCTTTTTCTCAGGTTCAGTTTAGAATAGTGTTAAAGGTAATATTAAAAGTAATCTGAAAATAGCAGTGCTTTAGGCAGTGCTGGATAGTAAAATCTAGGCGGTAATAATGAGCTGCAAGGTCTTCTGGTTGAAATGGGTAATACAGGTGTGAGAGGAAGGTAGGCTGATTTGATACAGTGGTGAGGGAGAAAGTATTTTATTGGTGCTGTGACTACTAGTTCTCTCTGAACTGCCTTCTCTCTCCCCCACCAACCCGTCGAGTGAGAAAAGAGAGAAGAAGAGAAAGATGAGAATGTACATAGAAGGAAGAAAAATTTATGTCTGGAGTTTTCATCTGAGGTAGTGCTGCTTACTTGCCATCTTCTTAAACACAGGGGTGACTGGAAATTGCTTAAGTGTCTAGATCTTCTACTGCATTGAGGATAGTAAAATGACCAAGAGCTAGCAGCACGTGGCTGCATTGCAGAATCTCACTAATAACAAGCTTGTGTCCTTTCCCTGCTTGGCCTTGAGCAGCAATGTCCTGCTGCTGACAGAGCTGACACACAGCTGGCCACTGGTTTTCTGCTGCCTGGTTCTGGCTGGGATTTGGATTTCAAATTCCAGTTTTCTGTGTAGTACTTATGCTCAAAGGTTTGATAAGATAATCTTGAAGAAAGTAGTTTAAACGTCAGTGAAGACAGGAACTGTGCCACAGTTCTTAATTGGGGGTTCTATTCTTCTATACCTGTTCCACAGGCTAAAACGTGAATAATACAGGCTACTGGGTGGAAGTACAAAGAGTTAATTTCAGTGAAAAGGTTACAGATCTTTTGCTCTCTTTAGCTCTTATTTCTGAAGTGCTCTTATAAGGTAATAGAAAAGTACTCACATCAATATCACCATTAATTAGAGTGTATGTTTATGTATGTGTGTATATTACTGGTGCTTTCAATTACTATTGTGTTATTCAGACTTATTTAGACATAGTTACAGGTCTCTTCTCCAAACCAATGGTCAGCATGACTTCTGAAGCCTGCAGTGGTTGCTTCTAGTTCTGCAGCATCTGCTGCTTTAACCATGGGTATCTAGGATCTGGCATTTGGCTCTGAGGGTGCTAGCTTTGAATCCTGATAAACCATGATGAAAAGATGCAGTGTGAGGAGGTGGTTTTAAATGTGTTGTTTGGTATGCTGTACCCTGTCCTTCACAGCACAGAGATCCCTGTGTGTTTGAATGTCTCGGCACAGGGTTGCAGGACCATGCTTATTTTGATTTCTTGTCTCCTACCGTGTGCTCTAAGGGTGAGACAACTGAACTAAGGGTCCTGACTACCGCTGTCCTGTAGATTTGTGTTCTTTAGCAATCCTTAAGGTGGGAAAATGGATATAGAACTTGGCTGAAAAGCAAATAGAAAAGTGACCTGGAAACTAGCGAGTCTGTAGAAGCAAGGATGGGGGGGTTGGACTGTATCTTGATTCACCTGGGGGGAAAAAAAAAATCTCTGTACTTAGGTTTGCTGTAAGTTCTGACTTAGTCTCTTTTTTTTTTTTCCCTTCATTTTCTGTCCCCAAAAGCTTGCATAGGGTTGATTTTCTTGTTGCCTGCAGTATGAAAATTAAATTGTGCTAGACCAGTCTCAGCAGCATGTACTGGCAGTTGTATAGAAAGTAGTGCAGGAGAGAGTGAGCAGAGAAGGTCTGACGCTGTGCCACCTTGCTGTAGTTATTATCAAAGGATACTTGGCTGAATTCTAGGTAATGGGCTTCTTTCCAAGGATTATGGACAGGCTCTTAAAAACTTAACATTTGTAGCCTGCTTAAATTCATTACTATATTAGTATGGTGTAAAACTTTGAATTGTGTATTAATTTAGATGTTTGTACTATTACAGATTAACTCACTGTCCCAAATGACTAAAACATTTATGTATTCAAAAAATAACGTGGGGTGGTGTTTTGGTTGTTGCTTTTTGATTTGGTTGGGTGGTGGTTCTTTTTTTTTTTGGTTGGTTAGGTTTTTTGTTGGTGTTTGGTTTGTCTTGTGTGGCTTTTTTTTTTTAACAATCCTATTTTTCTGGAAACTTTACGAAGCTGGTGACAGTGTATGTGCTATGAAGCCAGATGGTCTAATACAGCAAATCTGATTACACAAGGTAAAAAAAAAATTATTTACTTGTTCTATCATCCCAAACCTAACTGTATGGGGGAGGGGATGGGATGAATGGCAGACACTTCAGGCTTAAGGAGCCTGGGATATCAAAACTCCAGGGGCCAAAGGAAAGGACTGTATTTCACACAGCAGAACAATGACTTGCTCCTTGGCATTGTCTTGGTTTTGGTGTCTGGTCTGGGCAAGTTTAAGTTAGTGAAACAGTTGTCAAATCTTTCTACCTTCCCCCTGTGCTTTTATTGCACTTGCCCACCAAGCTAGGCAGCAGTCTGAAAGAATTTGGATGAAAGTATTTAAGGTTTAATGTAAGATGACATAACTGGATGTGAAAGGACATATTTCATGGCTGTTCCAGCAGCAAAGCTCATGTAGCTCTCTTCTATGAGAAGAAAAACTCCTAGTCTCAAAGTGACAGAAGTTATGGAGCTTTGCAAAACTAAAACTTTTGCCCTCCAAAAGTTATAGCTCTGTAGCTGCAATAAAGTTCAGTGAAACTGGGCCTGATATACAAAGCATAAACAGTTGTCTGCTGGCTGTCAAACAGATTTTTAAAGTATTGTATCATATCCTGTTGCTGTTAGCCTGTCAAACTAAATGAGCTTTAGTTTGCTGCATTGATTGAGCGCCGGTTACTTGAGAGGACAAACTAGGAGAGTTATCCCTGAAATCACAGGACCTTCACTAGTTTATAACTTGGAACGGTCCTTTAGAAAATTGATTGTTTCCTTCTACAATGCTGTAGTGAAATGAAAGCTACTATCTTTGTGTTTGGCTTCTTTCATTAGAAGGTTTTGTATTTCTTTTTTCCTCTGTGGTAAGCCAGTGTATGCACTGCCGCCAAGGCTGTCTGCTCAGGTTTCCTTGGCACAGTGCATCTATTCTATTAGTTTGTGTCTTAACAAAAGTAAGTTTACACAACAGCAGATATGTCTTTGCTGTGGAAAAAGTTGTCTGCTCGGTAGATGAGACCTTCTGTTTAAGCCCTACAATGTTGTTTTGTTGAGGTGGAATTAAAACATCATGCAGAAGCTCCTTTAATTTAATCATGTCTTCCTAACCTATCTACTCAAGAAAGGGGCAAGTTTAATGCTTGCAGCCAATGCTTCCCATCAAAAGAGGGATAGGGTAAACAGTATCTAGGGGTCTGTAGTTTGCCAAATGTTGGGTAGCCCCTTCAAATGTCATCATTTTATACAAAATGCAGTAAATTTGAGCTAGGTGAGTAGGTAAACATATTTTTGCTGCTGGTGTCTGAATAGTGTTCTTTGATGCCACTTTTTGTTCATTATTGGGAACTGGTATTTATAAATTTCAACACACTGACTTATGATCTGCTGCGTTACAGTCATCCTTTGGTGTCAATATGGAGGAGCTTATGAAATGTGTATTGATCTTCACAGGTGGGAGAAGAATATACAGGCAAAGTTGCAACAGCAACTGTTTTTTCTAAGTTAAGTCCATCTTGTCCACTGCTGAAGAAAAGTAGCTGACTCTACTCTTACTGCCATGAATGTGGACCCTTGCAAAGGGAAGCTCCCTGCAGTTTTGTTGGGACTTCACTAAGACTTAAAATGATCCTGGGATACAGTGTGGCAGACTTTTGTGGAGGAGAACGTGAATTAATTTACACCAGTTAACTTCCCCTGTAGTCTTATCTTCTTAAAGAAACAAGCAACACCCACTGCCCTCTGATGTACATGAATGAATTGATACAGCTGGCAAAGCACAGATATGATGGCATAAAAATCTCTTTCCCAAATGTGAGCAAGTCCCTGCCCCAAGTTCAAGTATGGCTTCTTAATAGTCTCATAAATACTGCAGCTATGTATTGAATAGACACAGACTTAATTTAATTGAATGAACAATTAAAAATAGTAACTGGGTAGAGGAAATTGTAGTATACACATGTGGAAAAATATAATTCCTTCAGCTGATTATTTTACTGACTACATCTTATTGCTGTTTCACTATGATTGATTGTTAATGGATTGCCATTTTAGTGCAGTCTGGTATCGACTGCTATTTTTCTTGCAATTGATTACATTTCATTGTTATTTCACCCTCTTGCCATCTTTTTCCTAAACTGTTTTATTCTGGCTTTCCCAATTGCCATATTTTTGTCTTGTGCTCTTCTGTCTCTGAGCTCATCTGCATTCTCCTATTCTGTTTTTGCCTTGTCTCACATAGGCACATGCTTTGCCACTCTCCCAGTGTCACCTTTGCCTTCAGGACAATTTTTGAAACCTACGTTCTTGTCTTACATTTGATGCGTAGTTTTAGCTCTTTTTTGCTGCTGCCTTTTTCCTTGTTCTGTTGCTACTCCTATGCATTCTCTCTGTTGCATACAGGAGAAGTTCAGGAAAGTGAGCCTGCCTTCTGACTATGCCTTAGGAGTATCTTAAGAGTCAAGGTCTGTGTGGAATAACCTGCTGCAAATGTTATACTGAACTCCTTAAGTGCAGTTGAGAAGCTTGTGGCTCTTCTGGTGTCCTGCCTTCTTCACTACCTCCTGTTTCCTTAAAGGACAAGTAAGCATGAGTTAGCTTGCTGTCTAAATTGTTATATTTGGGACTTATTGTCTGCTCACCCACTCATGCCTCGTACCATTATTCAGACTGTTTTTCCTCTGCCCCTCTGTAAAACTGCACAGCTGATCAGCTGATTTTTTTCTTTCCCCCCTCCAATGAAGCAATTTCTAGCCAATTTCTTAGACTTAATGCCTTCAGGGCAAGCAGGAGGTGTGCATGTATGAACATATTTGCATAGGGCAATCTCGGAAATCTTGCTCTCTTTAAGACTTGCATTTGTGACTAGGACATTTTTGTAACCCCTCTGACATTTGCAGCTCTGGTGCTGCTCAGCATATCACTCTGAAAACTGAGCCACACTGAAAGGCCATCAGGTAAACAAAAACAATTCTGTGACCAGCCGAAGGGAAAAGCTGGAGGGAAAACTGCTGCCATAGATATTCTTCTCTACATGGGAAGAATGGTGGCCCCAGAGACTTTTGCATTGAGTACATTTCTGTTGCTCAGCAGAAGTTTGTGGACAAGTCTCCCTACATGAGAGCATGGTTTTGTGGCAGCAGGAGTAGTCTAGAATGTGAATTGCTCTTACGTGTGGACAAGCCAAATGCAGACAAGAAGCTCATCTCTAGTGCTCTGTCTCTGTTCATAATTGGTATTTCTCTGGTGCTTTGAAAGATCCATTACTTGTGTCTTATGTGTTGAAGCAAGTTGAATGGCAGCTGATGCCCTCACTAAGCTTTACCATGCTGTCTACAGACCTCTGATAATCAAGGGTAACATACAAAACTTCTTCCAAAGGAGTGTGGGGATTGCACATCTTAAAATTGGTCTTGGGATATTTCAGGATATGTAGCATAAATCTTTTCTTCTGAATTCTGCTAGCAACAAACTTCTATGAGTTTCTTTCCCATAGGAAACAGCTGTCTTATTCTTCCATTTGCTAATGTTCCTGCTCCCTTTCTACTCTATGGATATCGACGCTGCTCATGATATTGACCAACATCTTCTGGATGCTCTATTCCTTGTTATGTTTTATTCATCTTTATGAAAAATTTGTTTTTTACTCAAAGCATGTTCAAGTTTCATTGCAGCTCAACTCTTTGCAACTAAGTTTCAAAGAGTTTGTTTATAATATGACCTGGTTGAGTGAAATTTTGCATTTGCTCATCTTTTTCATTAGTTCAATCTTTCTTGGCATCTGGAAAAAAAAAAAAGCTATTTTAAAATGAAAGTAATTGGACTGAATGAGAAAGTAAGGTGTGACAGGGCGGGGGGGAATAAAGGAGGGATGGTAAGTACATGACTTCTCAGCTGTGGCAAACATAACTCAGTCTTCTAAGAATCTCTTAGAGCAAATAAATCAGAGGATTAGCTTAATAAATGTCAAAATCTGCCCCCACTTTGAGAAAATATGAAACCAAAAAACTCACCCTAAACCAGAACTGAACTTCCATAATATTGTAGAACATCTTTTTATTATTATTTATTTGGAGTTTGCTGTCACTGTGTAGGTCATTGGGAAGATAGTAGGTGAGAGGGTATGATATGTCCCTGCAATTGCAAACATCTCTCATCACCAAATCTTTTTTTTTTTTTCAAGATAATGTAATTGACTTTTAATGGAGAGAAGAAAGGAGAAAGGATCTGTGTTCTATTAGATGGGGACACTCTATTTTTAAGTTAGTTAGATTTGAGGCCACATAGGCACAAAGCATATGAGAAAGTATCTGATGCGGGTGTTAACCGCATCCACCAAGGCTCCTGCTAAAGACTGTATTCTATTCTGCAGTTCATCTCTAAAGTCCTATATCTGGGGGGAGGTGTTGGAGACGTTAGACTAGCTTTGTCAACTTTTTGTAGTGTGGAAGATAAATCATAAGCATAGCATGCTGTATCTGCCAGGCAGAATTTTTTTCTCCCTCCTGTAAAGTTGACTAGCTCAAAAGTATTGCTGGTGAAGTGATGGCAGAAACCTTGCTCCCTTGGGAAAGTGTTTCTGGTCTTGTTTTCTGCTTCTGCAGGTGCCTGATAGAAATACTTAAGTATGGAGTTAATGTAACTACAAAACTGTGGTGTGAAAAAGTAGAAATTATTGACTTTCAAACCTTATGGGAAAGACTGACATGCCTGATACCCACAGGCTTCTATCATAAGATTAATCTCCTGACATGCACAGACTCCTGGCAATGCAGTAGCCTCTTCATAGATTTGTCTTCAAGATGGAAATTGATAACTTTGTTTGCTCCTCTGACATATCTAGAGTGCTGTACAGAAGCTACTGAAGTGTTACTCTAAGACTTTTGACATACAGAAAGGGTTGGGTATACAGAAGCATTGGCAAGCATCAAGTGTCTTACTTCATGCTGAATTGGAGGGGGGAAAACCAGGGAATTTTTAAAAGACTTGGTTTATAAGTTACAGAATGCTCTATTCAAGTTACTGCTTTATGAAATGAATTAACGTATTCATCCTTACTTGATCTTTGTGTTGTTCAGACTGGGGTAGAGCGAGCCCCTTGGGAGCTAGAATAGGGTGGCAGGTCCAAGGTACTTGTCTGGTTTAGGAACGTCAAAAGATTGTTGCCTTTATGCTGTCTGTGACTCATCTACAGACTGATCATTTTGATGGGGAGTTTTGTACACAGAAATCCAAATTCTGCACCTTTTGGATGGTGTAAGAATTTAGGCAATAGCACTTAAATTTTTCATTCTGTTTCAGTAGGTGAAATTGACCAGGAAGCATGAAGTTTGAAGGGAACACCAACATCTAGAAAGGTAACAGTCATATGCTGTAATATCACTAGAGGTGCTACTGCTGTTGTGGAAGGAGCCAGACCCTGGAAGTAAACCTACACTTCCACATCAGTCACCTTTAGTAGTGTTGTGGCGCTATGTGTGGGTTACCAGTAAGAGAGACAGCCCTGTATCACTGGATCAATGATACACAGTTAGGTCATTCCCTGTATTTCTCCTTCTGTCCTATTCCTCCCAAATAAAAATATTCTTCTGTCCAAAGCTAGTTATACAGAACTAATTAAGCTTTTGGGTTTTATCCTTTGAGATGGGAAAATTAAAAGTATAGTATTTGATCTTAATTATTTGAAATAGCTGTTGGTCTTTTCTTTTGTCAGGTGCTGTGGTGTCCTCTAATCTTTTGCCCTTTTCATTCCTGTTTCTTAATAAAGACAAATTAATCAAGTACCATTTGAAATACATCACTCTGAGTAACAAAAAGATCCCATTCCTTTTTAACTTGGTGACATGACAAGCAGAGTACGCTCTGGAAAAAGACCGGCAGCTATTATATGCTGTTTACAGTGACACTTCATAATTTATTTGATATGCAATTTATAACTAAGATGTACAAATAAATTAAAATGTACTACAAATATCGAACTTCTTTCAAAATCCTTAATATGTATGACTTCTCTAAATGAAATATGAAATGTCACAGAGATGGTACAGAAGACATTTGGGTATAAAGGTGATCAGAAACATCCTGTTCAAACAGTATTTCAGAAAACTAAGTGTTTTCGTGTTGTGACAGATGTGCTTTAAGTGTAGATCTCAGCACTCTGGTTTATTAGTTGAGTTTAACTAAAAGTCAACATGGGAAATGACAAAAAACTGCATTCAGTCTCATTCAGCTTAGCTCCCTATGGACTTCCAAGTGGCAGCTATTGTTAGTTAAAGAATAAACAGAAGATATGTGTAGAATAATTCAGTACCCTCTGAATCTGTTCATTGCTCTTTGGGGATTAAGACACCTGATGATAATGAATGAGGCTATTAAAGCTTTCTAGAATAAAACTGATTCTATTACTAACGAGATGTAAGGATAAAGGAATGTTAGCTTTATATAGTTTGAACTCTTAACAGACTTACAATGGTAGAGACACTTGTAAATTGCAGGAAACAAAACTGAAATTTGAAACTGTCCCTTGTGGTTTTGGGTTTGTGGGGTTTTTTCTTTTTTTTTTTTTTTTTTTTCTTTTTTTAATTTATTTTTATGTCTAAGCTGCATTAGTGTCTCAGGGCTGGAATCACAGAATGGCTGAACTTGGAAGGAACCTTTAGAGGTCATCTGTGTCAACCTTCCTGGACAAACAGGGGCCACCTCGAGGTGGCCTTGCGATGAGGAAAAAAAAAGAAAGAAAAAAAAAATTTTGCAGAAGACTTTCACAACTTTTGCTTGTTTTTGGCAAAAGGTTGCCACAGGCTTTCCAAATGTGAACAGCAATCTCTTGTTTGGGCTTTTATGTTGATCTTCCAGGATGATCTTTCTTTTCCTAGAAGGAAGATAAGAGAGGGTTTTCATTTGTTGTTGTTGGTTTTTTATGTTTTGGGTTTTTTTTGTGGGGGTGGTGTGTTGCAGAGAAACCCTTTCAAAACCTGTGGGGCATATAATGATATCATCCAACAGAAAACTAATTTCTGTGTGGGGATGGGTGGGGAGTATGTGCTTTCAGCTACAAGAAGTAGTTGGTGTCTGCTTTGGTGACAAGGCTGTAACTTCTGTACACAGGAAAGGAAAGAGGTGAAGTAACAAACTGTCCATGTTGTTGCTATAGTAGTTTTGGTTAGTCTGAGCAATCAAGGGGGATATGCCATCCAAGATAGTGGTTGTTGGTGGCAAGGAGTCTGGCTAAACTGAATCTTGTGGCTCATTTGCAAGCTCCTTTTCTTTGTTAGTGTTTTCTTCTTATATAGTGCCTGTGCTTGCAGCTAAAGTCTTTCTTCTAGGAATAGGGAATGGAATAGTCAGCTGAGAAGGAGGAGGTGGTTCAAGATTTGTTAAATATTTCTCTGTGGTCCCTGTGCAAGTCTGGTGGAATGTTTTGTGGATGATAGATGACAAGAAATGTCCATGTTTGGGCTTGGGGCTGTGCTTATTTTTTTTCCTTGATTATTTTACACAGGAAGATTTAAAGTTGCGAACTTCTAATAGCTTGCTCTCTTCATTTTAGAGTGATTGAGTAAAGTGATTAACATTCCTGTGGGCATATATTTTTAATTACTAAATAGAGAAATGGGTTACAGTGTTATCTTACATTTTGCATGGAAAGTAGAAGTGATTGTCATTCTCGCTATTCATAACAAGGTAGGATGACCATGTGGTGTTGTAATCCATTCGGTAACATGACCCCTTCCAAGTATCTGCTTTGTTGAAGGAGTGGTGTTGATGAGCTTTCTTCTGAATGCACTTACTCTGTGAAGTCTGTGTCCTTGGATGCTGGTATGATCGGTGCCTTGCAAATGTCTGTAATAGCTACAGAAAGCAGTAGAGTACAAATATTTTTATATTGAGTTGGGGTTGAAGAGCTATGTTTTTCCAAAAATGTTCTTGGTTCCTGTATAATTAATTGTAGGGGGAAGAGGGGTTACAGCTGCATGATAGACATCTTAATCAATGAGACTTTGTACTATTATACAGTATAACCTTTAGAGCCAAGCACTTAATAACAAAGAAAGCTGTCAGTTGGTGCTACACATACTACTTAGGGAGATGAAATGCTGTAATATTGAGAGAACAAAGCTAATGTAAACATCCTTTATAGTTCATGAGATTAACTTTCTACTTGCTCAAACTTTCAATAATTAGTTTCCTTCATGTCTGTCCCTTGTATTGCTCTTTTGCTTGTAGAATTGTTCTCTGATTCAGTAGCTTGGTTTACAGCCTGGCTTTAATCTTTGCTGTGTGCTGTCCCTTGTTGGCTTTGAAAATACCCTACAGTTTTTATTGAACAGAAAGACTTACAGTCCTCTTTAATCTTGGCTTTGCCAGTCTTGCCAGAGCTGCTTGCCATAATGCTTAAATAAAGCTTTACAGAAAATTCATATGTTCTAATAATTCATGAATATGTCTGTACCTCAGAGAAGGGGAGGGAGAAAGGGCCTGTGTACTGGCTGATCAAGAGAAACTAAATTTCCAGTTAGTGTGCTAGAAAGAACCTGCATAAAAATCCTGAATTCCTAATAGTTGTCCCCAAATTACGTCTGAGGTTATCATCTTTATGGTGATGATACTTTACAGCCTCGGGAGTGTTTTGGTTTGTCTTTAATTTATAGCTGTTCCTATTCTTCCCTCTTTCCCCTATTTTTGTCATGCTGGAAATATTTGGAGCAAAATCAAGCTCTGGAAATAAACAGATTTATTACACTGTTCAAAGTGTCCATATCCTGTTCAATGGACAGCTGGGATCAGCACAGAAGAAAAGTATTTCTTGAAAGGCAACAGACTATGTCACTGAGAAATAAGAAGATAATTTCATAGCAAATTTGTAGCAAGCCTGGAACAAGGTCGAGTGTGGGATGACAGGCAGCCGACATGGAAGTAATCAACTCCCAGTATCATTGTGAGCTAACTACTTTGTGTTTATTTTGCAGTGTTAGTCTTTATATTTAGTCTTATGATCCAAACTGGAAAAGAAACTATTTGAACAGTTGGGAACGGAAAGTGTCAGCCTACTTTGGTCTTGACTAAATCACTTTCTCTTTAGCCTTCTTTTCCCTCTCATCTGTCTTTTTCTCCACCCCGGCGCCTTCTTAAGTTTTTGACTATTTCTGGTCCAAGTAATCTGACAAGAGAAATGTTCTGCGGGTTAGTGTCCTTTCCATTAAAAGTTTTGGTAGAAATAAAGCAGACAAGCTGGCCAGTCTGCTGTGTGTTTGTCTGGTTGCCCAAGCTGCTTCTCTAGTGGGTTCCTCCAGAGAGCGTGTTACAGCTCTGGCCAGAGTTGTCTTCCTGTCCTCCATACAGTGAGTTACTGCCTTTTTCGGTTGTGTTGTTTCTTTCCTTGCATTCCATAAAACGGGCGCTTCTGAACGACTCCATTTAAGACTGAAGACTTGCTTGTACAGTGATCAGCCTAGTGAGATCCTGTACTCAACTGGAGTCTTAACTAAGTTGTATTGATGAGCATTGATGTTTGTTTTGGTTTTGAAAAGATAATAAATATGGCCTTTTTCTTTTTTTTTTTTTAACACTGTAGCTAAATGAACCTGGGAGATGGGAAATGTAAAGGATGAAACTTTTTAAGAGTCATGAATTCATTATAATTGGAAACTGTTTTGTAAAGGATGTTGAGAGAGGTTTGCATGCACAGAGATTTATTGGCGGTGTCTCAATAAATCTTGGTTGCTATAAAGCAGAAGGATGCATCTTACAGTGACCTAAACAGAAGCAATTCCTGCAGGTTGTTGGAGCACAAAGTTTCTCATTTACTTGACATTTCTAGCCTGATTTTTGCTATGGGCATTAAGAATACAATCAAAGCTGACTTTCTGCTTAGTGTTTTTAGTTCTACATGGGTAATAAGAATATTTGGCTCATGAAGTACAAATCTTGGTTGCAGTATATTCTATGGTGTTTATTGTACCACATGTCATTCTTAAAGGTCTATCTGATCTACTGACAAGTCTTTTACAGAGCTAAAAATTTATTAATTTTATTACTTAGTGATGAAAATGATATTTATTTTGTTGATTGTTTGGGTTGTTTTTGTGTGTGGGTTTGTTGTTTGTTTTTTGTTTATTTGGGTGTTTTGTGTTGGTTCTTTCTTGTGTGGGGTTTTTTTTGTTTTGGTTGGTTTGTTTTTTGGTTTTTTTTTTTTTGTGTTTTGTTTTGTTTATTTTTTTTTTGTTTGTTTGGTTGGTTGTGGGTGGTTTTTGTTTTTTTTTTCTTTCAGCCTGTTGTCAGGTGGGTGTGACAAAGTAATAAGACACGGAGAAAGAAACTGTGTTGGGAAGTTTCTTTCAGAAGATGCTCTTCTAAAAAAAGTGCAAGAACACCTCAAACAACTTCGGAGATACTAATCTTTTGCTAAGATTTGCTTCATTTCCATAACAAAGTAAAAATGAATTTAAGTATTATATGTAGGTAAGAGAGGAGGATATGTGTGTAAGAGAGGAGGATAAGACAACTGAGAAATATGGACAGAATCTGATAATTGAAGTTGAAAAGTGAATGGAAGCTGTTAATGATTCCATACCATGAATCCATTTAAGTTCTTGTGGTTTAAGTCTTGTCTTCCTAGACTCCATATAGACTCATTAAGAGGGAGAGGAAGAAGGCAGGAAAGGAAAAAACACAAAGAGATATGTGATGCTGTATTCTCTGGGTGCTTTGGAAGAGTGTAAGAGGGGTGTGCATTTGCATGTGTGTGTATGGATGGTGCGATGTTTGAGCAGAACTTTCACATAGAATGGTTAATTTACCTATTTAAATTAAACATTTAAACTTAAACATTGCAGTGAACTTCCTTTCCTCGAAATCTATGCTGCTAAAGAGAGAGCCTCTCTTCTGAGGTGGAAAAGGGACTATTGTCTGTAGTGTATCTGCATGATATTTTGCTAGCTGTGAAGAACAGACTTACTTTTGGGGTAAGGCAGTCAGGCATGGAAGTTTTCACCTCTCTTCAGAAGTAAATGTGATCTACAGCCCTGATACTGCAGCATTTCCATCTATAGGTTTTGGCTTGTTTACCCAATTCATTCCTTCTTCTAATTGGAAAAGTAGAAAGAAATGTAAGCTACTACCTGCAGCTGCAAAGCTGAAAGAGGAAAAATAACATGAAAGAAAGGAATCATGTAAAAGTACAAGTATTTTTAACTTTGAGGTGCTCAAGATGCTGGTAGTGTCCCCAGTAATGCCACCTGTGTACTTGTCTTCTGTACAAACTTAAACCAGTCTTGTAAGAAATGGAAGTAGGGGCTAAAATAACTTCAGTAGTGATGCGTAATAAAAAGGTAAGGAAGCTGATGACAACAAGTACAAATTGATGATTTAAAAATATGCTAAGGAAGGTTAAAGTGTCTGAAAAATCTGTGGGACAACTGGCTCCTTTGTCAGAAACCAACTCAGTCTTAACAGTAGTGAGATGGAGGAATCCAGCCTCTCCTCCACAGCTGAGGATTGGCATGGTACCATATGGGTGGCAATACTATGAAAAATTCAATTTGTGGTTACTTTCACTAGTAACTATTAGCTGTTTAATCTGATACTCATACAACAGGGTTGTGAAAAGGCTGAATAAAGATCCAATGTCACAGATTGTAACTAATCTGTTATCTAAGGAAAAATGAATTGGGTGTATTTTAATTACATCAGTCCCATTAATTAAAATTATTGTGACATACTTCATGTTTTGCATGTTACCTCCTTTTAAGGAAACATAGTTGCGTGGTTAAATCAATTCAGACCAGAAATAAGTACAGAATTCCATACTGAAGGTATTCAACCACAGTAGCAGCTTGCCTAAGGATGTAGTGGGTTCTGGCACTTGGAGTTTTCAAGTCAAGGTTAGATGTGAGCCTTGAGTGGTATTTTCTGGTTAAGCTAACACATGTGAGATAGCATGGGATGCAGCAATTAATATGTGGCTCTAGAACATGCTATGCAGGAAATAGATGAGGTGATCATCTTGGGTCATTCTGGCCTCAAGGTCACCGTAGTTGTTCTGTAGGATTCTTAATGCCAAAGGTGAAAAAACATGAGTCATCCGCTAATGAGCGTAGATGAAGAGACTTTAAGGGCTATTTCTCCAAAATCTGAAGTCCTTGAGTCTTTTTGCTTCTTTGTGAGTAATAAACATTTGACTCCTAGTTTAAAACTTTTAAATAAGTAGTGGGCTTTATTTTAGGGTCTTCTTCTAAGATGGTGAGTAATTAAGATTATTCTTATTCCTCACTGTAAACTGTACTGCTTTTGTCTCTGCTTCACAGCAACTCTTATCCTCTTGAATATTGTGCCTGTTTAATTTTACCCTGGAGAGTTCTCCTGTCTGGCTCACAGTGTGATGGTACAAGTGATATAAAGAGAAATGGGGAGTGAGGTGTGGGGGAGGAAAGCACCTTTCAGAGAAACCACTTCTTTCAACAGCAGTGCTGGTTTATGCTGATTTAAAGGGTGATCGTTTTGCTGTAAGATGACTCTGTGCTCCAGAAGTACATCTTAATGATGAACTGAAATGCAAAACATAAAAATCCTTTGTGGAGCAAGTTACTTTGGAGCAAACTTTTCCTCAGAAAAGAAATCATGTCAAATAAAGCCACTGCTATTTAAGTTCCTTTTTTTTTTTTTTTTTTTTTCTCTCTAAACTATTCTGTGAATCTATTCTGTTCCTGCAAGTGCTGCTTGATTTAAGGTTAATGTCAGATGGGAAATATGTGGCTATGAAACTACTAACATGGAACTAATGGAACGATTTTAATTCCTTTAAGTGACCTATCCATTTTCATCTTTATTACTGAATGGTCACTGCTTTCCTCAGTGCTTTGAAAATTGAAGTGGGGGGAGGGAAGCTTTGTGCACAGCTTAAAATACTCATTTTGACAAAGGTTAGAGACTTGACTGGAGGGGCAGCTTGCTCTTCTATGTTTTCATTTGTCCAGGCTGGACAGCTGTCTTCAGAAGCAGTCTGCATGTTGTTCTTCACCTGGCTTATGGAGTTGTTTCACCTTGCTCTTGGGCTTTATGTGATCTCTGGTTTCTGAAAACCAGAGTGCTTGCCGCCTGAACAGCAGTCTTCCTCCGTTTCCTATATTCCCCCTTTATTTTGAAGGCCTTCTCAAGGAAGGGTGGGGAAAATATGTAAGTCTGATCAGCTTTTGCATCAACAAAATCTCAGTTCACTTCTGCAGCCACAAACCTCTTTAGCTCCATATACCTATATAAGAGTATGGAAAGGAAAGAAGGGCTGAGGGGAAGACAGGCTGAATTTTGTGGAAAGTTATGCCTGTCTTTGAAACTTGTTGCCACAGCTCTGTCCACCTGCAGGGCTGAAGGCTGTGATATCTGCCAGAAGTAAAAAAATAAGATCCGGATGTGGGGCTGGGGAGGACTCTGAATGAAGAAAATCTACCACTTTCCCACATATTGGGAAAATGATGTTGTGAAGCTCCACATGATGATCAAAGCCTGCTAGAAGTGGCCTAAAGAAGGGGTAGGGATAAACTTCTGATAAGCTAGAGGTTTTGTCATGCGTCCGAGTTCCTCTCTGGTGCTGCTGTTGGGAGGTGGAAGCATGGTAGCATGTGGAATTGCCTTGCAGAGCTGTGTATTAGTATCTGAATATTATATGTGCAAGGTTAATGCAAGAGGATGTAGAGGAATAGGGGGAACAGTGAGCTGATGTATGCATGATGCTAAAATGGGTTGCAGGCTACATAGTCACTTTTTCTTACCCAATCCAAATACTTGGAGAGGGAACAGGGATAACTGCTGTTTTGTTTGAGACACTTGTCGTGTAGAATGTCTGATAAACTGGCCTGGTATTGACTACTGAAAGAAATTTGGAGGATTTTTTTAATTAAAATTCTTAAATTAAAAAAATCCTCTGAGCTCAAGAAAGGCAGTACTGAAGCAAGATCTCAGGATTAAACATACAGAAGGATTTTTAGTTTTATTTACTTCTGTGTCACCTCCACATGCAGCTGTCATGGTACTAACTTTAGAGAACCAGTATTATTGTCATGTCCTTGGGGAATTATTTGAAGACAGAACTCCCAGAGTCTATTTGTCTCTTGGTCACCCATTCTCTTGTTCTAACACTTGGCATTTATCCTGGTTTGAGTTGGAACAGAACTAATTCTGTTCAGTGATTTTTTTTTAATTGTTATTTTTTTTACTTTTAAGCTAAATCTTCTCTAACTGCACTTTCTGAAGTAAACAGCATATTTTAGCAGACAGTATCAGCTTCTAGCAGTGATAATGCTTGATGTTTAGAGCGACTGCCAAGGATTGGTGTGTGCAGAAAGGCTGTTGCTTATCCTTGCTCCTGTGCAGACCAAGGTCACTGCTAAATTTTGTGTATCCTGTTGGGGGTGCAGAAAGTAAAAGGCTGCACCTGTGGGGAGGAGCGGACAGGACAGGTGACCCTAAACTGACCAACAGGGCATTCCTTCCCATATAACTCACATTCAGTATATAGCTGAGGGATCATGAAGGTCAAGCTCTCTTCCTCTAAGGCCAGCATTTGAGGTGGATTCTGTTCTGCCTTCAATCCTAATCCATGTAGTCCAGAGTTCAGCTCCTGAATCTGATTCCTATGTACTGCTGGGCCCAGTCTGGGACTTTCCCAGTGCCTGTTTGACAGTATCAGTAGTTGCTGTTGGGGAGATGGGTTCAATATTGATTTGTATATATTCCATTTTATTATTATTAAAACTGAGTGTTATTTTAGTGTTCTTTTCTAATCCATAGGTCTCCCTTCCTTTGGGAAGGAAGAGAGGTTGACAGAGAGCATCTGTTACAGGTCTAGTGGACAGACCTGACCTTAAACCTTGACATCATCTCTCACAATGTTTAGGTTTTTTCTTCTTTGCTTCCAAAATGAGAAAACTACAGATTTTTCTTCATTGAAAGAGACTTGTGGTAGACTAATTCAGATTTGAGGAAAAGCCTGGTCTGATTCCTGTAGTCAGTGTTGTTCATAAGTTGCTTTGCAATCCTAGAGTAAATCTGTGATTTTACTTGGTTTGCCTGTGTTTGCATAGTCTGCTTCCCTGGCTGAGGGACTGCAGCGAAACTGGGAAATGAGTCTGTTCTGTATAAATTCAACAGGTACTTTTACTTCTGTGAAGGGGTAGGAGGAGAGGATGTTATTGACCTTCCTAACCATTTGAGTCAAAGGTGGTACTATTTCATCTTAACAATGTTATGCTATATTAAAGATACCAAAAAACACCCCCCCCCCCCAAAAAAAAAAAAAAAACACAAAACAAAAAAACAAAAAAACAAAAAAAAAAAAACCAAAAAAATAAAATCAAGAAAAAAAAACTAGCTGTTACAAAAAAAAAAAAAATTAT
>JANIJG010004814.1:149554-170090 GCA_024611175.1 Megaceryle torquata | reverse complement strand
ACTACTTAATGCTTAAATGAGGCCACACTTAATACAATAAGATATTAAGCTGACCAATAGGAAGGAAAGCTGGAAAGCCTTGGGAAACGTAAAAAGAAACCCATTATTTTTGTTTTTTTTTTTTGGGGGGGGGGGTTAATTTGTTTGTTTGGGTTTTTGTTTGTTTTTGGCAGAATGGAAATTAATTTGGGTTCGGTTATATAGGAATGGAAGAAACAAAGTTATTTTACTCAGAAGTATAAGGAGAACATTGCAAGTGTAAGCCAGAACAATCGTTCTCCTGGAACTGAAGTTGCAAATGGTCCAGCCCTGTGTTTCCTAAAGGGTAGTAAAATGCAGTAGAGGACAGCTGTGTTAAGGACTGGGGTCTGATGTGAGCATGGCCTTTGCTGAAATGGAAGTTCAAGTCAAGTAGAGAAGCCAACGCCAAGGATGATAGTTGCCTGGGAATTTAGGTGCCACAGGTCAGGATATTCTAGAAAAACTTGTTGAACTCTCCTTAGGCTTTTCCACAATAGCAGATGTCATCAGGATGGAAGCAAGCTGAAACTTGGGAATACCAGCAGTAGAGAATGCCAGCACTCTCTGGTGGTTTGTTTCTTTAGAGTTTCTCATCTCTGCTAAAGTACGTCGTCTTTGAACACCCGTGGCTTGTCTTCCTCTTCTTTCTGTGTCGTTTCACTCTGTGGTTAATCTTTGAAGTTCTTAAAATTCATCGCTTCTAAGAGAAACGTAGGAGTCTGCTCTAACTACAGTGCAGTTCTTGTTTGCAAATATATTGCAGAGGCAAACACTGAAGCTGTAGTTGGTACTTCCCTCAGCAAGCCCCTGGGTCAATATTTTATAAAGTCTTGTTTCTGGAACCTTGTTATCTGAACTATGTTGGAAAAGATCGACAAAAATTATGGGAATCATCATTTCAAAAAATATTGAGCTATGTGTGTACTCTGTGTGCTATGACTACTGGAATAGATTAGGAGATGCAAATCTAGAAATGTTTACAGGGCTTAAATGTTTAAAAAAAGGAATTAAATATTTAGTTATGGCTCCTTCAAAGTATCTTTGGCGTAATGGAACGAAGCTAATAATGGATCTGCTTAAAAGGTATCTAAGAAGTTTCTGCTAATGAGATAGTGCAGGTTGTGGAAGTGTCTCCTGAGGGAAATGAAAGCCCAGGCAGTTTGGAAGAGCTAATTCCTTTGAAGAAAGTCATTACAGGAAATGAACTTGCTTGAATGGAAAGGTGAGAGTAGACCTGGGTGACTTTTAAGTAGCTCCCGTGCTTGCTGTTCTACCTCTGACCTCCTCTGCGGTAGTTTTTGCACAGCTTTATACATAGGAGAGAGAATAAACAGGGGTAGAGAGTTCTTAAAGTGGGGGTCTTGCTTTCTTCATGTATCGAGGAGAGAGAGTCTCAAGTGCAGAGCATTATGCTTATGTTGGTGAGCAGCAAAACTGGAGCAGGCTTGACCACAGCAGAAGATGCTCTGAGGAGTCCCAGCAAAATACTGGGTTTCCATTAACTGAAGAGTTAATGGCTGGGACTGTGGCAGTTAATCTTTCATAAACTTTCCATCAGAGACTGGGAAGCCCCCATATAGTCCCTGTTTACAAGTGCTTATTTTTTTTCTGTGCTTTTTAGTGCTTTAATGAGAATACTTCAAAAGTTTTTCAGGCCTGTGGGATTTGTCACAATTGCTACCTTGTTTTGTCTGTCCCCCTCCCTAATATTGAAGAACAAAGACCTTCCAGTGCCAGTGGGACTGGAGCACAGTGGCAGCAGTGTGGGCGTGTGGGGCAACATGATTAAACTGGCCTCATTTACCATTTCTAATTCCTAAAACTTTATGATCTTAAGCATTTTGAACTTAAAGACCTAGTTTTAGAAGAGCTTTTCCTAGTTCATTTCAGTATCATCAAACACATTACCAGGTTCCCTAGGCACATTGTATCACTAAAATGATGAACAATAAAATAATTTCAAACACTTCTCTTTGTTGAGAGCTCCCTGAGACCAGCAGAGAAAAAAGGGAACGAGCCTCTCTGTATGGTAGCTTTTCTGATGAAACAAAGCGAGAGAAAGGTGAGTCTGTGGCATTCTCAAGCTTTGTTTACTTGAAATTAAGGCCGGTTTTGAAATAAATGGGATTAGCACTCAGCTGTTTTAACCTAACTGAGCTCTTGGACTTGAAGACTCTTAGAAGTCTGAGTATCTGAAAGGCAGGTATTGTTGGTAAGAACAGCTGACTGTATTGAAGAGCAAAGTCCTCTGTTTTGCAGTAGCTATGAATACAAAGCCAGGGTTATTCATTGAGAGAGGGTTTTTCAGAGTTATCTAACAGAAAGAAGGCATACGTGGCACTTGGCATCTGAATTGCTGATGGGCCATAGTTCTTATGGTTGAAGACGCTGATGCTTCAAATGCTGCCTTTATGAAGACTCTTCTCCAAAGAGTTTATATTGTAAATACAAATCAGTGTGAGATCCAGAAAACCTGGAGTACACCCATATTTTTTTTTTGTGCGTGTGCTTATACATTTGAAACATATTTGTACTTAGATAACTGAATTAATGTGTTCAGTCCAGATTGCTTGTACATGTCTCGGGTGAGAAAAAGAACAACAGAAGAGCAGCCTTATGGATTACTTGAGGGAATAACAGATCTGTGAGACCAAGTATTTATTTATTTATTAATTCTAATTTCTAATTTGAGGACCTCCTGCCCCAAAAGACAAAGTTACTGTAGGGAAACAGTAATTTATTTTTTTTTTTTAGAACTGTACTTTGCTGTACACAAGAGTTTAAGTCAATCCTGTATCACTTGGAATAGCAGGAGTAAAAGAACAAATCAGAAGCAAGATATTAAAACCAAAAATAATCACATAAACTAAAATCCAGGAGTCCTAGAGCAAGTTCATAGCATCATGATGGTTACCACAAAATACCAGGATGTCATCCAAATCAACTTGGTTGTGTCTGAGGTTGTATTTTATGTTGCTTCTTCCAAAGATTGGCATTTGCTATGTTTTTGGGTTTTTTTTTTTGAAGGCTGACACCAGAAATGTATAAGAGGGATTTCACACATTGATATCTTAAAACTTAGCTATGCAAGACTAGTTATTACTGACCCTGCTCTGCCATTCCATCTACACAGACAAAGCAGAAAAGTCACTGTTGAGATAGTCTGCTAATTGAGGATTAAACACTTTTCAGGTGGTTTAAGTTAGCTGTTGCTGATGGTTAAAAATTTTGCTTAAGTGGCTACCTACCAGACCTGAGCTGAGCTGTTGACAGGTGAAGTCTACCTGTAATATTATTTAAAAAAAATATTTAAAAAACAGGTCAGGTACATGATTTATTGTGGTGACCAGCCTGTATGTGTTCTCATGGGTGTGCTTAATTGCCCCCTGCCCCCCCCCAAGGTAGATATCATTTGACAGAAGACAGCACAAGGACACCTGTACATTAGTTTTCCAGGAGAGCCTTACTGCTGTAGATTAAACTGTTGCCTTTCAGTAGTGTTGGTAAAACATACTCTTATGGCTAAAGGCATCTAATCGAGGTTGTCCTTCATAGAAGAAGTGATATGTGTATGCTGGTATATAAACCAAGGGAATATTTTTGCTTCATGAGATGTACAAGATTTCCTCTGTTTCTCTGTTCTGATACTGGGTTTATTTTTCTGGTTTCAGCTGTGCTGTCAAGAAAATTCTGGGAGTAGCAGAACTCTCTCAATTATTTGCAAAGTTTTCACGTGTTTTTTATAAAACTAATGCCACAAAAGTGAACATGGGTATCATTAGAAGTCTACACTAACAAGTCATCAGGATTACATTGATCACAGAAAGCCATATACCCACACAAAATGTGCTTTATGACAAAACTTCCTTTTAAAGTACATAGGATATGCACAGTTTCTTTTACTGAGAACCAATCACAGTTGCATCCATAGAAAGCTGTTTATTTTAACTACAGTACCAAGGAATTTTTTTTTTTTTTTTTCCCCCTGCTGTTTTCTTGTCTGGCTTCTTGAGATGAAGCTTGAGAGAATGGCACAGCCTGTCTGTCAGTCAGTCAGTCTGGTCTCATCCAACAGCTTTTGAATCTGTTAGACCACATTAGATGGGTTGGAGACCTTGGTAGAGGTCTCGAGGATAAAGGAGCTGCATTGCTCAGAGGAAAAACAGGTGACTGTAGAGTCATCTGAAGAGCTCCCCCAAAGGTGGAGGAGGCTGCATCCCTTAGCAGCTATCAGAGGATCCACCTAGGAGCCTCCCCTCAAACCAAAGCTGAATGACTTTTAGACTGTATTAATGTAAACATGACTTCAGTCATTTAATTATGAGCCTGTAGCCATCTCAGCCAACAGCACAGGGGCACTTGGAGCTCAGGTTATGCTGGGCCATTGCCCTACTATGGAGATAACTGTGATTTTTATGCAGTGTAATGATGTAGTACCAGTAACTCAAGCCACAGTGGATTCCCAGATTCTTGTGATTAAATCCTATTGCTTGTCTTGTTCCGATTTTAGGTCTCAGTCAACATTATATTGAAACTACTTGTTATTAACATTTATGGAAAAAATTAGTTTAACCCAAAGGGTAATGAGGGTATTTTATATACAGACCACCATTTTTATGTTTTTAACTACACCTAGATGTGGAATTGCATTTTGAAAAAGATGTACTTTGCAAAATGATTGAATAAGCATCGAAGAAGTTAAAAAAAACCCATAACCACAAAACCAAACAAAAACCTCTGGATAGGAAAGAGAAATGTGATATCTCAGATTGCACCAACTTTACTTTTCCTGTGGTTACAGAAGTAAAGAATTTCCTGTGTAGGAGATTTTTTTTTTTTTTTTACTTTTTTTAAAGCATATGATTGAATTGAACATTAATTCTCCTTTTAACAGTTACTCGGACAAAGGAAAGTGCTCTTAGTCTGTGTAATTCAATGGGACATCAGGACAAATGTACACTTAGTACATTACCAAGCTGCAAGAAAGAGACAAGTTCTTCCTGTGACATACTCTGTTCTTATTTTTCAGTTAAATGTACCTGAATTCTTCTGGTCATTAAGCAACCCTCGTGGTTTCATATTGTGACCCTAGAAATACACCTGGATAGCGAACACGCAGAGTGATAAACCAAGAAATCTGTAACATTGTGCCTCAAATGCAAACATAAGAAGTAGCAGGCACTTTGCTGAAAAGAAAAGCCATTAAGCATGGTTGAGTTGCTTTTACAAGTGCTAAGACTATGTTTTTTGAGTAGTTGAAAAATAAAATTGCCCATCTGCTCTTCAGTATTACCCTTTTCCAAGAGATGTTCCGTTGGATATCTACAGTTAAGTGAATTTCCAGGAGTGTATTTGACAACGCCTCGTCTTATTTTGATACAGAGGTGCTCTTCAGGCAGGTCAGGTAGTGCATGTGTCCTCGTCTGAATGGCCTTAGAGGTTTGCTGTAGTGGTCTTTTGAAACACTCTTTGGGAAAACTGATTGCACTTTATGTCCTGTCAGACAGAACCTGTTCAACCTTTTTTGGTTTTCCCCTCCCACCCCGCAGATGAAATGTGCTTCATTCTTTCTGTTCTTGGAGTTGTGTCTGACAGGTATTATGGTAATCACAAGTGATTCCCATAGTATCCATTTAATGGGAAACATAATATAATGATTTTCTAATAGGGTAAGCTATAATAAATGCTGTAGTGTCCAAATAATACAGAACAGATTAATTAAAAGGCACTGTTTAAATAATTGAACCTTCCACTGAGGGACCTTAAAGAAAGGAACTTAAAGATGAACTTGGAAAAAGACCAAACCCATTTTACATGTCTGGAATAGGGATTGTTCTAAAGCTTGTTGATTTATATTTGAGGTGACAGTGCTTTTCCATGTTCTCCTCCCTTCTCTCTGTGGGAGGTTCTTCAGAAAGTCTTGTGGAGTATGGGTTAAGTGACATAATGAGCAAGGGTCATGGCAATTTACCTTGAAATCTGGAGATACTGGTAACATTTGGGTGCCTGTAGTGTGATTTCAACTAGATGCCCAGGGAGGTAGAAAAACTGCTCTGGTCCTTGCCCTGAAAAGAAGCAGGGGGTGTAAGGGAAAGAGGGAAGGAAAACTTGACAAGGAGATGCCTGCATTGGAGCTTCTTCCATGAAGCCATTGTGTTTTGATATAGCTGCTGAATCATCTTCAGTTTGGGGCAGTTCTTCATAACACACATGCCCCTTGTGATGAAGAAAAATTATTAGAACTTTGCCAGAGTAAGCCATTTATCAAGTTATTCCATTACAAACAAGTATACGAGTTCTTTTAAGCGTATCTTGGTACTATTATTGATATTATTTATATTAAAATTAAGTGCCAGCATTAGTTGAAGTAGTTTTTCTGATTTTTTTTTTTCCTTTCTTTTCTTTTTTCCCCCCTCCTCTTCTCTTCTTTGTAATTGCTGGATGATGAGCTGAATTTAGCAATAGTAGAGGGTTAATAACAGCACCGGCCTGATGTATTTCCTGATGTCTGCGCCAAGAAACTCTCCTGCTTCATCACTTTGTAGTTTGGTTAAGGGCCACAAGATCACGGGTTATAAATTTCCTTCCCTTGTGATCCTGGAACTCCACGTGGTGTATGAAACAGCAGCAGAACAGCCTGGAGGCTAGCCCTAAATGCTGCCATGTGAGCAGATTGGACTTGGAGGGGAAGCAAGCTTTCTTAAAACATCAAAGCGATGTCAACTGGTTTTGGCAGCTGGACCCTTTACATTGCTTTGTGATGAGCGGGGTGGAATTTGCTGGGGCGGGGGCTTGTCTTTGGGCTGAGGTGGGGCTAGTGGTTCCTTTGGATGCTGGAGGAGCTGCTGGTTGCAGTAGGGTTCTCCTGGACCTGAAGGTTCTCAGAAGGGTACCCAACACTGCAATACAGCTGTTTACAGCCTGAACCTTCCATTCAGGTGGAACTTGGAATCAAAAAGTTTTGAAGGGGACTCAGACAGCCATTGCAGAACTGTATTAAATGAATGCTCTGCAATAACAGACATTTCTTTTCTTCTTCTTCTTTTTTTTTTTGTATGGGATCCTCTCAAACTCTTTGTGTACAATAAATTATATTTGTTTGTCTCATATTAAAATGAAGCTTTAGCATTTGATTCCTGTTAATTCTTTTCACTTCTTTCGGGTTGGCTTATTGATGCTGATCATACAGTATTCCTGTTTCAGGTTGTGCTCTCCCTCTCCCTTCCCCTACATAAAGGCAAAACTCTGTATGAATTTTTTTTTAGTGGCTAATGCTTTTTTTTTTGAGTTTTATTTGAAATCCTCATGCTTTAATACTATCTAGTTTATATTATTATCAGTATTATCACAAAACTTAATGACTGTAGGCTTCTCAGAATGTTGTATAGTTAATATATGGGTGTTAGACTTTACACATTTTGTATCAGTTTTCCATTATCAGGTAGCTTTAGGATTGTAATATGGAGAGCTGGCTACATCTAGGAAAGAAAACACCAATATGTTTTATTATTTCCCCTCACATACTTCAAGCATGAAGAAATCCAGACTAAAAAGCAGTAGTTCTGTCCCACACTTCCACTTGGAGTCCTTCCAAACTTCCTAGAGGAAGCAGGTTACAAACTATATTTGAACAAATTTTCATAGTGAGATAGACATTTAATTGGGCCTCGTTACTTACTACACCTTCACTGAGCAAATCGTTACAGACAGGTAGAGAGTGTTGAGGAAGCAGGATGAAGTGTAGCTATCCACAGGCTGCATTGCTGCCAAACCAAAAGCTATTTCCTAGTGAAAAACACTGTTGGAAACTTCTCCATTTCCCTGTATATTACCTGTAGCTGGATTTTAGTATTTCAGTCTCTTAAGTGTAGAGGTAGTAAAAGCTGCTAAGGATGGCATGGAAATGACTAAGAGGCATCTCTTAAGGCATGCCTCTAACATTTTTTTGTGGTTAATCTAAATTCAGTTGTATAATGAATGTTTTAATTATTAAAATTATATATTTTATTAGCTTAGAAAATAAGTTAATGTGTTGATATTTAAATAAGAGCTTTTATTTGCCTAATCTTTATTCATTCATGTAGATTTTAAAATGGCTTTTGCTTTTCTTCAAAATTTTTACTGGAAAACCAAATGTGAATAGAGAGTAGCTACATAGTTAGCTGGGGACTATAAGAGTTGGGTGATCCAGTGCACCCCAAGGAGGAAAATATCATACTAAAATCCTGAATTGGGGTATCCTATTCATAAGAAGAAGTTTCTCATTTTCATATTGGGTTGATGCAGGCAGATAGTCAGTAATCTCTGAGATACCATGCAGTTTATTGCTTTAAAACCCTCTACTTTCCTTTGCACCAGTTGGGCACACCAGTTTGTCAGGTGATTTAGCAGATGGCTTTGGAACAGGCGTGTCTGTTAGCATTTGGGGAGCGAGGGTTTCGTATGGCGTATGTAGTAATCTTCCTCTTCTGGCTTTTTTTTTTTTTCTGTCATCTGCATGTTTTTAATAACACAGGAGATGTTATGCTCAAGGTTGTCATTCAAGAGCAGCCTGAGTTACTCTTCTGACTATAATGAAATCCTGTCTCTAGTAAGCAGGTTGATACATGCTGGTTTTAGACACTAACAATTCTTTTTTTATGATAGTTTTGTAAACAGTCAGAAGCAGCTGGTGTGAAATAGATGTGGGGACATGAAAACACTGATGCAGAATTGGACTTTTTTTTTGGTTTTTTTTTTTTTTTTTTTTTTTTTCCCCCCCCCCCTCCTTCTTGGAATCATTCTGCTCTGAGAAGCAACAAACCTGTGTAACATTCCCTTGGTAGCAGAGCCTTGCTCCTGCACTGATGTGATGCCTCTCAGCTCAAAAAAAAAAAAAAAAACAAACCAAAAAAAAAAGATGGGTACTTTATTTCTAAGAGTTTTAAAACACTGGGGGTTTGTGGATTCAATATTTAGTCCCCGTTACTAAGGCTATATGGGTAAATAGGAAGTGCTGCTCCTGAGGCTGGTGCTTATCTTGTGATGTTCTGTTTTGCAGTTCCTTAGAGCCACATAATTGACTTCACTGGGCTTTGGATCAGAGTACTTCAAATTAAGAACAAACCACTTAATTGACTTGCAGAGTCGAACTTCTGAAGCAGGTTTTCCCCCTAAGCTGCTGCTCTGTTTCTAGATGAAGGGGTTTGGCGACAAGCCCGAGTACTTCAAATATATCCCATAGCAATAAATAAACATTGGTCACAACAATGAAAACTGAAATAAAAAGGAATTCACTTGATAACTAACTGTGGCAAGCAACCTGTTGAGTAGAAATATGACTGTGGATGATTGTGATATGTCTTATTTAACATACTCAAGTGGTTGTTTTGTGTTTTGTTTTTGTTTTTTTTAATTCAGGGAGAAAGACCTCAATGCAAAGTTTATCATTTCAATGGAAAAAAATAAAACAACAATCACAAACTTAAAGGTGAGTAAATACAATCTAAAAAAGGAAGTCCTGACCAAATAGCTGCCAAAATATGACTGGACAAACCACCAGTGCTTACTGCATTGTGGAGAACAGCCCTTAGTTTTTAAAATATAGTGTTGTATAATCCTTTGTGGAAACAGGTTAAACAGTGACCTTACTGCATTACACTGTTCTGCAAACCAGTCTGTAGGCTGTATCTCATGGGTTTTCTAAGGTTTATCACTCTGCTCATTACTTAGTTGGAAGATTGAAGCCAACAACAGAAGAGAGGTACGTTCCTGGCAGCTCTTAAACCTTTTCTTCATCTGTAGAAGTAGTCTCCTGGAATTCCTATGAAAATTAACTAAACCCAAAATATCCATCAGTTGCTGTAATATTTTGATGGTATATTGTAACATTTCTCTTAGCAAGAGAAATCACACCCAGCAAATAGGTTTTTGCCAGATAGTTTCCAAGGAGAAATATATGAAAAGGAATTTCAGTGTGTGCTTTGTTTATACTGGTTCAAATAGCCATGAATAGTGCTGAAATGCAGTGCTAGCTGTTGTGTCTTGAGCATGATGATAGCCTTAAAAACCAGGTATATAATACCATTTTATTTACGACTCCACACTGAAATGCTGTTCACAATGCAACGGCCTCTCTCACCCCTATTAATTATACATATAGGATAAGCCCTTATTATCTGTATTTCATATACAGGACTGATTGAACTGAATGGAAGTCTTGTCACAATAATATACTGTGGTGTTAGGAGCAGCAAGTAAAATCCAAATGATTCCTGCTGCTCTGCCTTGTAACGTGCCTATCCTTCTTGCCAAAGGGTGTATCTCTTGCCAGTTTTTTCACTGGCGTTGCAATAATAGGCTGACCTGTCATTATTAATTTCTAAGTGTGTACAGCCTTATGTTAAATTTGCATTCTGGTTCTGTACTGTAGAATGTTTTTAATCAGGATGTCTCAGCTCTTTTTTTTTTTTAATTTTTAATTTTATTTTACATAGGTGCCAGAGGGTAGTACTGGAGATATAGGACGAGAAAGAACTAAGACATTTACCTATGATTTTTCCTATTTCTCGGCAGACAGCAAAAGTCCCAGCTTTGTTTGTCAAGAAATGGTAGGATTTCTGAATGTTAATAATTGACTGTTTTTCTTTCCTTTTTCATTGCCTTGTAAGTATTCTTTGTACCTTCTTCCCAATGAAAGTGTGTTTTGTGTAGCTCAGAAATTCCCTGGGTATCTGAGAAATTAAATTTTGTTGGGTTTTTTGTGTTTTGTTTTTGTTTGGTTGGTTTGTGTGTTTGGGTTTTTTTTGTGTTGTTATTTATTTATTTAACTTATCTAACATTAAATGTGTTTTCTAATACAGGAGGCTAAATGCCTTCTTTCTAGTTCTCTTGTCTGATTTGTCTTGCAAGGTCAGGTTAGAAAACTTCTCTGAGAAATAAATTTGGTTTTGCAAAGCTCTTTTTTTGAAGAAAAAAACAAAACAAACCACACTTGAGAAAAAAACATATATCCTTAATTCACTTAGACAGAAACATTCTGCTTCTCTGATTGAAGTCGGGTTTTTTTGTGTGTCTAAAAGTCTCAGTAGACCTTGGAGAAGATTCTTCTTTCTCCTCACTTGAGTATTCAGCTTAGAAAAGGACAAAATTGGCTTTCTTTCTGTACGTTCAGAACAGAAAATCAAACTCTGAGCTGTAGTTGTTAGTTAGATGAACAGACAGAACCTTCCTGACCTCTCATTTCATATAAATTTTGAACCTTTTTGCTATTTCACATCACCAAATAAACTTATTCAAGTATTGTGTGATTGCTATCTTCTCTTTTGGTGGTGTGGAACTTTGGATGCAGTAAGCTTCATGGGAGAGTGCTGCTTTTCCCTTAAAATAATACAAGGGTTTGCCAAATATATTGTAGGTCAGTTGGAGATGTGCCTTTTTGTAGGTACCTCATCTATTCTCTAACCCCTCCCAAATCAGGGATGCTGGTATGGCTAATCCTAAAAAGCCTCAAGATTCAAACTAATAAGAAGAAACAATAAATTGAAGGCAGCTCTCAATATTTATGAGAAGCACAAGCTTTGCCATTGTATATGACTATAATTGTCTGATAGAGAATTTATACTTGAAATTTCTATTTAACCATCAGTGTGATAGCTCCTCTTTTTATTTTTATTTTTTTTCTACAAGCTTCTTTTTCATTTCACTGACTTTCTACTGTTTAATCCAAATGTTTGATTGTTTATGTTCATAAATTTTCTGGGTGGTGTTCTTTCAAGTAACAGTTTTTGCTATATTCCCTGAAATATCAAGAAGTATAGATGTATTTGGGTGTTGGCGTAGAAGTACCCCAAGCACTGTAGCACTGTGGCAAATTCAAGTAGTATTGTATTTGAGCTCAGTGACTGGAACCCTTGTTTCTCAGGGATGTTTTTAAGCGGGCAGTTCAAGCCATGTGGCTTTACTAGAACATTAGTAAATGACCATGCAGGGTCATTTATTATTATTGTTTTTATTAATTTATTTTAATTAAAGCAGTTTGGATCCCGTATTTTTTCTGCTCTAATCCTACCTGAAGCTTGAGATTTTGGTTGTGGTTTTGGTTGTGGTTCTGCAGATGCAACAAGTGATTGCCTTATGTTTTCTTATGGGTTTTTTTTTATGATCATGATCTTAGTTTAATATTACTTAGTTTTATGAAAAGATATATAATTCTCAGTGTTGTATTTAGGCATATTTGGAAGAGTGTGCAAAATATGCTATAAAAGCAATGATAGACATTCTTCCTAAACACCAATTATGCCTTAGGTTTATAGGTGTTTAATTCTTGGATCCTTTAGGTAGCTGTTTCTTTACCTGACTTTAGATGCTTCTGGAAAGCTATGCTATAGAAGCTCTCACTTGAATAATCCCAGGAAGATTGTCCATTGTGGTGTTAGGCTATTGCATTTTTTTCCCAGAATCTGAAATGTGCTGTGAAATTATGAAGTCAGTTCTTATTAAAACAGCTTTTTTGGAAAGGAAACTTGAAGTACTATAAATGGATAGCCAAACTGTATCCTGTGTGGATGTACATTTTCCACATATAAGTGATAAACTAAGTTTTCTTTACTTTAGTTTTTTCCTTATTGATGCCATTTTGCCTCTGTTTCAGAGCGGGTCAGGTCAAGGCAAGAGCAGTATCACTTGCCCATTTCAGGAGCGTATAGAAAAATTAAAATGACCATATAGGGATCACTGCAGCAGCTTTGAGAAATGAATTTTTTTTTTTAACTTATTTTTTAATTTATTTTTGGTTAAAGCTCTGAGCTTTATGGTTTGTAGTAATAGGATGTTATCAATAAATCCCTGTTCCATATTCTGCTATTACAGTGTGTCCCACAACCTCAGACTGCCTCCATCCTTCCTGGCACTAATGCTAACTTCTCTTGCTCAGTCACAAAAATATTGTTGTCCCTGTGTCAAGTTGTTGTTTTAATTACAATATGTGCAGCGTGTTGAAAACAAAAGAAGTTTTCAAATCATGGGAGTGCAATTTCTAAACAAATGCTGCACAAACTATTGTTTGGCTTGCGTTATTCTTTTCATATTTAATTGGAAGACTTTGTAGTTAAGCTCTTATCAAGTTGCTGCAGAATTTCCAGTTTACTGCACCAGTAGCATAGAAGAAGGGTGTTTTTCATTTCCATTCAGCTTGCAGTGGAATAAAATTGATCTTGATGGTTGGTAATGCAGTTGCCTAGTGTGCTTTGTTCATGTTTGTTATATTTTTTCCGTTTGAAAGGCAGAAAAATAATAAATGGAAGTCTGTCTAACACTACATGCTCCATTAATATGCCCTATAGATGCAAAATACGCTTTAGTATTAAAAAATTAGATTAAGAGTAGCAAATTACTATCGAGCTACTTAGTTTGTATTCCTGGAAGAAAAACAAATAGAATTTTTACATTGACTGCCCTTTTGTGACAAGCCAGTGTCCCAGCTGTTTGGTTCTGACAAAGTCCCAGCCTAACAATGTCTTCACTTCTAACCTGTGCGTCAAGTCTCTGTGTTTGGACAACACCAACTGTATCTATCTCAGGTACTCCCTCAAATCACTTGGCAAAGTAAACACAAATTTTTAAAAGGGAAATCAAAGTCACAAAAGTAGTGCCTAAAGACTTTGTGCAGAGGGTGAGGTAATAAGCCTTGACATAGAGAAAGGGAGAAGAGGGAGGAAAAAAATAAAGGAGCAGTTACTTGGAGGGAAAATTCAACTAGGATGCTACTTGTCAAACAACAAGCGAAAGGGCGCTGGGGCTTTGGCTGATGTTTACGCTCTTCCTCCTTGATAAGTATCACTGATTACAGCTTTGTAACTCCTTCACTCAAGGGAAGGTCAAGTTAAGTATTCCAAAGGCGTTCTTGCAACTGAACATTAATGATTAAAGAAATTACTCATCACTTTTTCAAGGGAAGAGTGGCATTATTTACTTTACCTTTTGCCATTCGCTATTAAAAATGATTTGTAAGCCACATGTACTGTGGACTAGTAGACAAATGATGTGAAGCATCTATGAGGTTTTTGAAAATTAGGTCTGCATGGGGAGATCCAGATGAGTATTTTCGTTGAGAGAAATGCTGCACCAAGTGTTACTCCTTGCCCAGTGGGCTGTTGGGAGTATGGGTGGAAATGAGGGGTAATGATACGGAGAAGTCAGGAATCTAGGTGGAATCCTGTAGCCAGTATTGAAAAGGAAAGTGATGAAGGCATCTGATGAGAGCAGAAGTTGTTAGGTGAGGACACCCGTGTTATGGGGTGCAGAGAAGGGATTGTTACCAGTTTGTAAATGTTGAGGGCAAAAGAGAAGGGGCTAGCGATGAAAGAGGGTCACTTACCATATAGAAAACATGTTTCTGTGTTTGCCAGTCCAAAAATTAGTTAGGGAGGCAATAATGAACTATTTTCTTAAACTGTGTTAAAGCAAAAACCCAAACAAACAAACCCCTCCAAAAACACAAAGGAGAAACTGACAGAATCACTGAAACATTTCCTTTTGAGAAGGAGATGGATGTTTGCATAACATGTTGAGCTTGCAAGGTTACAAAAGGTAAGTAGATATTAAAAATGGAGAAAAGTGAAGGAAATATCTGAGATGGCTGAAGGAAAGTGGAAGTGTAGAAAAAAGGTTGGTTTTTGTTTTTATTCTTCTATGTGTCGAATACATATCTGACAGAAAAAGTAGTAGGAAATACACAGTTTCAGTACTGTAAATAAATAAAATAATAAACTCTAGTACTGTATTTAGAAGTACTAATCTCTTGTTCTGTTAATATCCTATTCTGGATCGTATTAAATATTCTTAGATGATATCATCAGCTTCTGTTGTGGTAATTTATTTAATACAGCCATGCTGGACTGCTGATAGCTTTTTACCTCGAGCTTCTGTCATCCTAAAAAATTTTCTTTGTTTTTAGGTTTTCAAAAATCTTGGTACAGATGTGCTTAAATCTGCCTTTGAAGGTTATAATGCTTGCATTTTTGCATATGGACAGACTGGATCTGGAAAGTCCTACACAATGATGGGAAATGCGGTATGTCCTATCTTCATAAAATCATAAGATACCAGGTTGGAAGGACCACAAGGATCATCTAGTCCAACACTTCTTGGCAAAAGTGATGTCTAGACAAGTTGGCCAAGAACCCTATGCAGCTGAATCTTAAAAGTGTTCCATGGAGGGGAATTCACTGCTTCCCTGGGGAGATTATTCCAATGGCTGATTGTTCTTATTGTGAAAAATTGTCCTCTTGTGTCCAGTTGGAGTCTCCCCAAGAGTGACTTGTACCCATTACCCCTCACCTTTTCCCTTTGACTCCTTGTAAAAAGGGATTTTCCATCTTCATTGTAGCCAACCTTTCAATACTGAAATGTGGTGAGAAGGTCTCCCCTAGGCCTTCTTTTCTCAAGGCTGAACAAACCTAGTTCTCTCAGCCTTTCCTCATACAGCAGTTTTCTAGTCCTTTGATCACCTTTCTGGACCTTCTCTAAGCCCTTTCCAGCCTGTCCACATCTTTTTTTATGTAGCGGGGACCAAAATTGAACACAGTAGTCGAGGTGTGGCCTACCAAGTGCTGAGCAGAGTGGGATAATGACAACTTTATCTCTACTGGTGATGCCTTTGTGGATGCAGCCTAGCACCCCATCAGCTTTCTTTGCTGCAGCAGCATTGTTTGCTCATACTGAGCTTGTCCATTCTCTGTTCAGAGAGGGCTATCGAGTGAGGAATAGAAACTGGGGATGAGAGTAGCTAAATACTTTTCAGCAAGCCATTATGAGATGATAGAGCAAATTTGATCTTAAGTCCTGTTGAGCACTGCAGTGAAGACCCTCAAAGAGGTAGGTGTGATGAGTATTTGGCAGTTTGTGAGTAAAGGACGAGAGTACTTTCTTGTAGTTGTCTCCATGACTGTCCAAGACCAGAAAGAACCAGCTAAACTGTGGGGAGTGGAGCAGTTTCAGAGGGCTGACTGATGAAGCATGTTTGCCAGGCAGCCTCTACAGGCTTCATTCTTTAAACCTTGGTGGAAAAAAAAGAAGTCCATCATAATTTCTCCCAGCAGAACTGTAAAGTAGAATATATTGGTACTTGTCCTTCCTTAGATAGATCACTCTTTTCAAGTGTAGTAAGTTAGGCCGCTTTGCACCTCCTTTTACAGCTAATTTACTCTCTTAAGCTAATCTTTCTCACTTGTCACAGAATAAATAGCTTTATATTTAGCTTCAATACAGTAAACAGAATAGACTTTGTAACCAGAAAAGATCTTAAGACCTAGATGTGGATTTCTATTTCAGAAATTTATCAAAGTGACATTTTTATGAGGCTGCCTCACTATATATAATGACCGTAATCATCGAGACATTTTGTAAATGAATAGGTGCTGAAGTTTGTTTGACACCATTCAATAAGAAAGGTCTGGTCTTCTTGCCATGATACGTAAATACTTTAATCTGGCTTTGTACAGAGCATGTATAAAATATACTCAACCTCCACATTAAATGCTTGAAAATTGATGGCCCTGTCAGAGAGACAACAGTACTATAAGAAAAGTTGAATTGGAAATAAATTTTCTTTTTTTCCCCCCACTTCTCCTTAAATAGTATGAATTCTATTCTCATTTTGCTTTTAATACCTGCTGTTCTTGGCTCTGGAAGGCTCCTTCTGCAATTCTCTGTCCAGCAACCACTTCAAGAAATATGTAGACCAGTTAGAATAAGTCAAGAGCAGAGATAGTGAAATGATCAGAGATCTATAAAATATGATCTCTCAGGAAAGCAAGACTTGCGTATGCAGAGAAAGGAAGACTGTGGAGGAACAAAAGTCTTAACAAGACATAAAAGGCTATGGCAGAAACGAAGGGAATCATTTGTTCCGATGTCCAAGGTAGATGGGCGAGAAACCGTACATTTAAATTGCAGTAAGGAGTTTTCTGGTTAGATAGCACAGATGAGAAACAGGCTTTTAATGAGAAAATTCAGCTCTGCAATAAACTGCCTATTTTGGTTCTACAGATTTCCCTGAGCAGAAACTCTATAACCCAGAATTAGACTGTCAAAGATGTAGCTTATCCTGCCCTGGTGCTGTAGGGGTTGAAACATGAAAAAGTGTTTAAATATAGTTGGTACTAAAGAGTGTACATTCTGTAAGATGTACATTTTGCTGATAAAATATGCTGGGAACTGTGTGTTCTTACTTTCTCATCACTATATTGCTATGGTTGAGGTTACTCAATTAGAGCTAATATTTCCTATTTTAAGACTCTCTTTGCAGTTGCTAAGTTATGTCAGACACTAATGACTTGCCTAAAACTTTGTGATGGATCTTTCATGTTTTTTTCCTTAAGCTTTAATTAAAGCTATTCGGGTGTTTCCAAGCACGAGCTGAAAGAAAAGTCTTTTTCCTCTTTGTGCTTAAAAAAAAAAAAAAAAAAAGGCATATGAGGATTTTTAACACTGAGCCCTAAATCTTTCTAGGTAGAGATTGATATATATATTGGGAAATGCTCTGATACCAAAGGCAACTCTATCTCAAAAAAAAATGCCCAATTAAGCTGCAAGTTTCTCCCTTTATCTAGTGGCTGTTTTTTAAAATCAAGGTGCAGTCAGGTGACCAGCCAGCTATGATAGAAGGATAGAAGAAATTACAATTTCAAAGAATGAGGCTTGGTTTGAGAAGGACTGAGAGGCTTTGATTAAGAGGAGGAAGCTGGAAAAGGGCAAAATGGAGGGATACAGTATGACTGGGGGGGGGGGGAAGACCGGATGATGAATTGGGAAAGATATCTGGGCAAAGGAAAGAGGAAGAGGAGCTCAAACATGTCACCCGGAAGAAGATTTCTAGGACAGAGAAAGCAGGGGGAAGCTGAAAAATGAGGACAGAGGGGACCGGCATGCAAACAGACTGGAGCGAGCTTGGGCAGAAAGGATCAGATTTTATGTGGGAGTTTGAGTAGAAGAGCAAATCTTTGCCCATGGAGCACTTGTCCTTCTACAGTCTGGTCCAGGGGAGTCCACTGTCTTTGAGTTTTCCTGCTGCCAGGTACCTATAGAATCCCACCGGGCAAACCCTTGGGTGCCTGGAGTGCCTGGACTGTGCTCTTGTTGAATGTTTGGTCTGGTTTGTCCTAATTTGCCTCCTGTTTAATTACAAGGCCCCTAACTCTAAGCAAGCGCATTTCTTGCCTCAGTGGTGCGTAGAATTAGAATTAGTCCATCGCATCAAATCTCTTAGGCATTTTTGGACCGGAGGCAAATTGTAGCTGACAGACTGTTTTATAAGCTACTTGTGAGCCTGCAGCTCAGAGCCCAAAGCTCATCTGTATGTGTATGTCCTCTCCCTTTATTCCCAGGAGCCACATTCACTCATTTCAGCTCTGAAGGGGTAGGGAGGAGGTGTGCTCAGCAGGTAGTTGGTCCTCTACCTTGTCAGATGCAGTGGGAATGGTGCATCTGGGAGCAAGCAGCCCCTTGTCAGCTGAGATCAGGGCTACACGACACACTCCTGCTCCTCTCTGCTGCTGGGGAAAACTGTGGCTTTGACTTACTGCCTCTCTGTTTGGCTGCAGAGGGGTCTCCCTGGAGCAATGAGGAGTGTTGCATGCTAAGTCTGTGGGTATCTCAGCAGTGTTAGCTGCTGCCTTGCAGTCTGACATGTGTTTGACATCAGTGGTGGAGCAGCAGCCTCACCGGGATGAGGCTCAGTTCTCAAGTGTCAGCTTAACCGAGAAGATGACATCCTGCTGCTGCTGTGTTAGCTGAAGTGGCAAGGACCCTGTAATGGGTAGTTGAAGCCCTGCTAGTAAACCTGCTGGTAAAAAGTCCCTGTAGACTACTACAGGGATCTGTGAGAAGGAAGATGTTTCTTTTCCATTTGCTTTATTAAACTGACTGAGCGCTTTTATGCATAAAAAAAATCCTCCTTAACTGCAGACTCAAGCCTTCAGAAGTTAAATACCAAATTTAATTTGGCTGCATTGTGGGATATAGGGAATGTAGTTTTAATGTTGTTACTGCATGCTAATTTATCCAGAGGAACCTGCTGTGTCTTTCAGGACAGCAAGGACCGTGTGTTGGGGATTGGGGGTTTGAATGAGAATGGCTCATGGATGCATTTGCCTGGCTCTTGTCCCATTCTCTGCAGGTGTTGCCAAGTTCATAGTAAAATGAGATAGAATATGTTACAAAAGATAGTATTGAGATAAGGCAGTTTCTGTGTTGCTCTGAGTAGCCCGTTTCTGTCTTAACCAGTTGGGATTATTTAAACTAAATGAGAGGGGCAAAATAAATCCCAAGAGCGAAGAAGTGGAGCCAGTATATATGTTTCAGTGCACACAGGAGGATTAAAGTGGCAGTGTGACTGCAGTTAAATAAAGGGCAAGACAGTATTTGCTGAAAAGTTTTGATTCTCCCCTTCCTTTTTTCTGCGTGTTGGAACTCTCAGCTAGTGATCTTTGGGTTCCATTTTACAAAATATATCGTGCATGCTTCTAATAGTCTTGGAAATGAGAACTTGTTGTTATTGCAGGGTGATGCAGGTTTAATACCTCGAATTTGTGAAGGATTATTCAGCAAAATCAGTGAAAAAACAAAGCGGAATGAGGCATCCTTTCGAACAGAAGTCAGGTAGGTCTTGGTGTGTTAATAGCTTGCTGGTTATCAAACTTGTTTTGGTTCTGACAACACCGTTTCACTTTATCTCTGAGAAAAGTATGTGTTTTTCAAATAACTTTCCATGCTTGGCCTCAGTCCTAGAATTGATTTTTGTTGGCAGTCGTCGTCAAAATGCGCAACACTTCTAACTTTAATCCAGCAGCTGTGCATTTTGCTTTATTTAACTGAGAGTGAAAATGCCTTTGCTACTGAACAGCATCTTCCTTATTCTTACCCTTTATTTCAGGCTGACATTGGGAGATTTTGATCTGACTAATGTCTGCTTCCATTTTACTTGCTTCTTGCCTTTTTGGCTTTTCACTCTGTAGTCATTACTACCTTATTTCCAACTTTGGATCTGTTTGCTTCTCCAGGCATCTTGCTTTCAAACATGGTTGTCCTTTTTTTTTTCAAGACTCAATTCAGCCAGAGGTTTCCTAATCTTCTTCTTTCAGTTATCTGGAAATTTATAATGAACGTGTGAGAGATCTTCTCAGACGGAAGTCATCAAAAACGAATAATCTACGAATACGGGAGCATCCGAAAGAAGGGCCCTATGTTGAGGGTAAGAACACTTTCAGTGGTTTGCACTGGATATTTTGTTACCTTTTATATTCTAAAATATCATGTCTTAATTGCATAGGGCATTGTTATCTCTTAAAGTGTAAACAATGACAGATATGGGGTTTTCCTTTGATTTAAAAGCATTAAAGGAGAGTAGCTTCTCATTTTGTATTGCCACTCACTTTCTTAATTCTAAGATTATTATATTTATCCAGGTTTATATCTGTAGATTTGTAACGCATCTTAAATAATCTTAAGAGGTGCAATTGGTTTTAAGAATTTATTG
>JANIJG010004814.1:134744-149454 GCA_024611175.1 Megaceryle torquata | reverse complement strand
GGTTTTAAGAATTTATTGACAAAAATTTATAAGTGTTATATATATATAAAAATACATTTTTTTTAATATTTAGATGGAAAGAACCATTAGGATCTAATTGTCTTAATCTGTCCTCTGCCAGGAAAGTTTCATGTCTCTGGAGGGAGTATGCTTACATTATTGCACTAAACACTTGATTGCATCTTCTTTTTTACTGTAAATGTGTAAATTCTCCATTGTTCACTTGAGGCCTCATTCCTTTCCTTAAATGATAAACAAGTGTGAGATGAAACGCTAATGGCAGCAATACTTTGCTGTAGTGAGGATAATTTGAATCTTTTTGTAAAGAAAATCAAGTGTAAATATAAGCATGTTGTGACACTCTGCCTTTATTTAGATTTATCCAAACATTTAGTGCAAAATTACAGTGATGTAGAGGAACTTATGGACGCAGGAAATATAAATAGAACGACAGCTGCAACTGGAATGAATGATGTCAGTAGCAGGTCACATGCCATTTTCACAATCAACTTCACGCAGGTAACAAAACAACACCTTGTCTTAATATGTTTTTGCATTCAATAATTCATATGATAGTTAAAATATTAAATAATAATTAAAAAAGGGTTACATAAGTATGGGTAGGTAATGACTGTTGTTATCTTGTAACAGGGAAAGAGAAAAGTGAAAATACTGCTTTGTGAATGAGAAATGTGTTTATCAGTGATCATAAAAATTTACAGTGTTATGTGATTACTTAAAACAGTATTTAATAGATTTTGAGGAGATGATTATTGAGAGTTCAGGCAGAATAATAGTGACTGGTGCCAGCGTGTTTCACGATGCTGCTGTGACAGGAGTGGGTGAGGAGCATGTTGTGTGAGACTTCAGCAGAGCTGAACATGGGCTTCCTTTTACACTCTGATGTTAGCCAAGGCTTATGGAAAGACCTGTCTCTATGGCCCAAATTGAGAGTGTAGAAATGTTTTCTGAGTGTGTTCTTGCTGACTTTTAACCTGTTACTATTGGAAACCTCTTTATATTCCTTGATTTACTGATGAAATAGAGCACAGCGATCTTTGTGTTCATATATAGTAGACTCCTTTTCTAACGACTCCTGCTCTTCATCATCCTTTTTAGGTACTGTTTTTAGACTGTCCACAGATAACCTGATAGATGAAGAGAAGACAGCATAGAGTTGTTTTTTTTGCCTGTCTCCCCCAAAAAACACACACACAAAATCCTGTGCACCAACAGTTCACTAATGATGAATTGTGTGTTGTAGAGCTTTCAGAAGAGGATGAGAGGGAGGCTGCAAAAGGTTCTGTTCTACTCTTGTACTGTAAAAGTAGAAGAAAGTTTGAAACAAGGCTGAGTTGATTCATATGAACGAAGAAAAAAAATTCGGAGGAAACCTCAGTTAAAATAATAGAATAAAATTGCAATTTGCTACTTACTTGAACTTGGGAGGCAGGGAGAGAAATTGAGTGTAAATGTATCTGTATATGCCACAGCTTGTTGAGAATGAAATATATAATAAAAATGTTGAAAGCTTAATAAAACGAATGCAGCACATATTCACTGTGCATCACGTAAATACCAATTCACAGTTGTCAGTGCATGTGCATAAGTGTCTAGAAAGTTGCAAATAATACAATTTAAAGCAGTAGTAACTACTTGTGTGGGAGTTATGCAGCAGTTTGTGATCAAATACCTTTCTGTGGTACTACTCATACATCTGTCTTCTGAAGCTCTACTGTTGTAAACAAGTTCAATTCATTCATGACATGAAAAAGGCCCCTAAGTTGCATTCTGTAAATTTTCAGAATTTTGTGGCTTAACATAGTTTTCTTTTGTTTTTTTTTTTCCTCCTTTCCCCCCCCACCTTGTTTGTTTGTTTGTGTTCTGTAGGCTAAATTTGATTCTGAAATGCCTTGTGAAACTGTTAGCAAGATTCATTTGGTAGATCTTGCTGGAAGTGAGAGAGCAGATGCCACTGGTGCCACAGGGGTTAGATTAAAGGAAGGAGGGAATATTAACAAATCTCTAGTTACTCTGGGAAATGTAATTTCTGCCTTAGGTAAGTCTCTGTTTTTTCTGCTTGTCTGTTTTGGGGTGGTTTTCTTTCAGTCATTAAATTCCTTTCTGTTTATTTACTTGCACTTCTGTTCCTTTTTACTTACATGAATAGTGGCCTAACACATACTTTTTTTGAAAGTGAATGGAAATACATAATTGTTTTGTTGGCTTTTGTTTTTGTTTTCTACCTCTACATCACAGCTGATTTATCTCAGGATGCAACAAATCCCCTTTTAAAGAAGAAACCAGTATTTGTGCCTTACAGGGACTCTGTGTTGACTTGGCTGTTAAAAGACAGCTTAGGAGGAAACTCGAAAACTATAATGATTGCCAGTAAGTATTTTTAAATTACTGTTTTACATCCTGAACAGTTCATGCTTTGTAGGAGTGGCTGTAAATGTAGAGATTCCAGATGCTTTGTTAAGCTGTGTAAACAAGCTTCTGCCTTAATGATTTCTTTCTGAATTCTTTAGAAGTACTCTGCCTTCACCTACACTCTGCAGAACATCTCTTCTAGCAGTAGAACCATATAGGGTCTCATTATGTATAGGGGGACAGTCTAGTTAGTGGTGTCATGAGTGATAACAGGTATGCCTCCCAAATTTGAGACCTTCATTTCCATCTGCAGAGTATCTGTCTAGGTTCATGTATTACTGGCTGAATATTTGGTCAGAAATGTGACAAGGCATCCAGGTTGTGTCTATACAGTCATTAGACAGTTGCTTACATTGGGATAATCCTTACTTATGTATTGCTTAGGTTTTGCTCTGACATCTACCTCACTGCTATGTGGTTTTGGGCACATGCACAGTGTAATGACTAGCTAAGCTGACCAGTTAAACTTCAAGTAATAGTTTCTGTTTATTCTTAAGGTTTCTTTTCATTCCAGACAGCTCTGTTGCTCAGGGTAAATGCTCAAACCTGGACCTAAATCAGTTCTTGAACTTGTCTCCCCTTATGCCTTTCCTCAGGTTGCAGGCTTGGATCCCCAGTAAAAAAAAATCCCAAAGAATCATCTTTGTGAATCTAGTCAATACCAATGTGTGAATCACTTTGCTTTTTTCCAAAACTGTGTTGCTTTCTGTTGCGTTAGCAGCAGAAGCAAGCTGGTCTTTTTTTTGACATTTAGGGGGTACAACTGTCATTTTTATTTAACCTACTTTTTGAATGCACATAACATTTAAACTTTGTGTCTAATTTAAATTATTTATGATTAGTCATCTTGCAAACTTTTCTTACGGTTTCCTTTTTAGCCATAGGAAGCTCTGTAAGGATCAAAACCCTACCTATGGCTTATGTATGGTAGGTTTTTTCAACAGATTGGAAGGGGATTTCCATTCTCCCCAAAAGACAAGTGAAGCTACGTGGATATTTAAGGGGGGGAGAAGATTTTGGATATCAGAGGTGTAAGGTGTGAAGAGAAAAGCTGCTCTGAAATTTCTTTCCCTCTTTCCTGTTCAAATGCAGTGCAGTCTAACTGATGCAGTTTTCCCTTGGGAATGGTGGGAGAGCAAAATTGAGGGAGTAAAATGCATTGAATCCAATTCTATTTCTCCCAGTTTTTTTGTTACAGTCATTCTCTTGACAGAAGTTCCTTTGTTGCATGATTTTGGAGTTGTTTTTGGAAACCATGCCACTTCCTTTCCTTGGGCTGATCGTAGCAGTACCGAAAAGGCATCTTGGACCAGACTCTGCTTTTTCTAGCTGTTTAAGTAACTGTGCTGGCATATTTCTTCTTGATGTTTTCTTTCAGTGACATGTCAAGTAACTTGGTGGGTGCTTTTTTTTTTTTTTTTTTTTTTTTCCCTCCTCGACAGAGGGACTGGGAAGAGAAGTTTTAGAAAGAGAGTGAGATTTCAGAGTCTATACTAATGATGACAGTGCCCAGTTGCTTTTTCAGCTACTTCCTCATCTATTAACAGTGCTTCTACTAGGCAGAGCCTTGATGGTTGATCTTTTCTCCAGCAGTAACTCTACTGATCAGGGTGGCTGAATTGCTGAACAGAGCCTGACAAGCTGTCTGGATACATTTGGCTTGCCTTTTCTGTAACTAAACACACACAAAAAAGCAGGAAGATCATGTCAGACAAGGCTCTTACAAAAATACATCCAATTCTGATTTGTCATATTTCTATAACGTTATTGTAACATCCTTCCAGAAAGAGAATAATAGAGTAATGGAGGGGAGACAGGAGGTAAGTAGGTAAGTGAGAGTGTGAACTAGGGGAAGTATAGTTTGTTGCCAAGTGCATCTCCCTTAATTCAGGAAGTCTCTACCACAAAAAGAGTATTTATTACTGTTGAGAGAATGAGGAAAGGCAGAATATTTTGGTTACATTTTTTTCCAGGTATTTTCATTCTCTGATTCTCTGAGTCTCTTGTTCAGTTTGATTATTAAGGTTTCTGATCCCTCATAATATCTGCTTGGTGTTCTCTCTGTGTCCATCTATTTGGATGCAGCAATTATCTGTTAAATTGGGAACATCTTGTATATTGTTAGGAAAACTAAGTGACGGATAGCATTAGCACTTTCACTTAAACTCCATTGTTTGTCTTGGTGGTTTCCTGTAAAAATAATAGCAGTTTATCTTGATTCATCAGGTAGATAACAGTTCTAGGTGTTGCCTGATGCCTGCAGCTCATCAGGACAGCTAGGTTTTTAGATTATGGAAGCTCTTCTTTTGTTTTGGTTTTCATGTCTGCTCTTTGATTGGATGCTCTTTAATTTCCCTTCAAAACTGAGACTGAACCTACTGTGTTTTTACCTGAAAGGACTTTTCTGTTCAGTGATTACTTTGTTGCGTACAAAATACTCTCTGTTTTTCCCACTGTTCTTGTAAAAATCTTTTCTTGAAAGCCTGTAAAGTATTTGCATAGGACGTTTATGCTTACCAGACAAATGTAAATGTTAAGTAGATTGACAGCAAGATTTCCTTACGATGCTTGATTGTCGGACCTGATTATTTTTAATACAATGCTTACTTAAGGAAAGTTATGTGATATGAAGGCAGCAGAGCTTGGTGAAGAATTGGAACAAATTGTAGCCATGCTGGTTGATCATATATTTCTGTTTCTTCATCCCCATTAAGTTTATCTGACTTTTAAGATATAAACTAACTTTACTAAATGAAACATATGGTGCTGGATAAACTGTTTATGATCTCCTCTCCTTAGCTATTTCACCTGCTGATGTCAATTATGGGGAAACTTTAAGTACACTTCGCTATGCAAATAGAGCCAAAAACATCATCAACAAGCCTACTATTAATGAGGATCCTAACGTCAAACTGATCCGTGAGCTGAGAGCTGAAATAGCCCGATTAAAAGCCCTGCTTGCTCAAGGGAATCAGGTTAGCTTTACTTGAAATTTATGTGTAATTTTCATTGAGTTATAACCTCTATTTCTAGAATGTAATGAGATAATTATCTTTCATTATATTGATTTGAGTAAACAAGCTCTGTGAGGCTATGAATGAATATTATTTTCCTGATTGAATCAGTTTCCATATGGCCAGTAGATTACCTCTTTTAACATAAGGGGGGAAAAACTGTCATCCCAAAGCTTTGAGCTTTCTCTTAATATAATCAGAACTTGATTGCAGTGTGCTGTGGAACCAGTCAGTCACCACAGCATAAGGAGACTCAGCAGTAACATATTTCCTGGGTCTAGCCTGATGGACTGAAGGGGTGCTTCATCTAGTATCTTAAAAGAAGTAGAAGGTATAAAGTATTTCAGATGTGTCAATATAAAAATGTAGGATTTTGAAGGCATCTGGACAATACATTTTATTTGTCTTTGGCTGCTCAGCACATTAGACAGTATGTAACATCCTAAATACATAAAAGTATTTTCAGTGGTGGCGTAAGAAAACGTGTCGCACTGTATTTCCCTTTTGCACAATTCTCTTTCTTGTTCTTCCATCAGTATCAGGCATTATAGTGCTGCGCAAGCTCAGTTAGGTGTAGTTTCTCTTCTGCTTCCAGGGTGGTGAAACCAAGCTAACAATAAGGAAGGTGCAATTGGCTCAGGCCAGTCATCTCTTCTAAATAATGTCACTTGAGACTGCTAGATTTCTTACTTGAGCAAGGATCATTTGGAGGTATCTGAAATGATACTTCAGATACATTTCTAGAACAGTCTGGTTTTAGTTTAGATGGGCTGTGCAGTGTGGAATGTCAGTTCAGCACAGACTCTTTTTAATAGAAGGCTAGCACTTCTGCTAGATTTTATTCTACAAAACATTTGCTAAACAAGGGGATGGGACCACAGTTGGAAGTGGTAATACGTATTGTAGACGATTGAAGCAGAGAGTGCTGCTTTGTTACAAACAGTTGGAAACCTCTTTATGGGGTTGAATTGTTATACTTGTGTTTCTCCCATCTTCTTTAAGAGGGGAAAATTAATTTATTTATGAAATACAGTTTGATTTAGAGATGGCAAAATAGATGTAACTTGGACCCTTTTGAAGATCTAATGCTTTAACTTAGTTCCAACCTGTGGATGTCCCAAACCACATCTGGTTCGGTTTTAGGCTTTGTGGGAGACCAAATAGAGAACTTGCCTATGTTAATGGAATTTGTGATGGTTGGTTAAGGAGCAGGCGGTGTTATGTATGCACAGTAGAATATAAATCTCTGTATAATTTCTTTTGTGGTTTTCCATTATATTCCCAGAATACTGTATTGCAAATGCTTCTGTAGATGACTGAAGATACTTGTTACCAAAGTATAGTGCTGGATTTAATGTAGAAGGTCCCATGAGTTGCTTATATGTGTGTATGTTGCATAGGAGTTTTCATTGTCTAAGGCCATTTACCTTAATATATATTAATTTAAGATAAACAATATAGGTATGTATTATAGCAAAATTGTTCACTATTGATGCCTAATAAATTTTCATGTTTAACACAACTGTAGATAGACTTATCAGGAATTACACATTATAAAGTTGTGTCCAGTTTCAGCATCTGCGTGTCTGTGACCATGCATATGTGTAGTGAATGAAAACAGTACTCTCAAATCAATGACTTGTACTTGAAATTGCAAGATTTGGATTACTCTGTACAGTGTTTCAAGGTAAAATGAGGTATATATTAGAATTTAAAATACTTAATCCTAAAAAAAAAAAAAAAAAAAAAAGTTGAACAGTTGCATTTTGTTCATTTGATTCTGACAGAAATAGTTACTTTTTTTCTTCTTGTTTTTGCCTGACAATGTTTGCTTTTTACAATTTTAGATCGCACTCTTGGATTCTCCAACAGCTTTAAGTATGGAAGAAAAACTTCAGCAGAATGAAGCAAGGGTGAGTTATAATCCCATAAAACAATTAAAAAAAAAACCAAAAAAAGGGGTCTGGATGTGAGAGGTTTGGTAAATTTCAGGGGGTTTTTTGATGCTCAACTAAATTTTCACCCACCAAATAGCATTGCCTTGGTGCCTTTTTAAAAAAAAAACAACCCACTTTTGTGCAAATTTGTTTTGTTATCCTACTAATGTGAGAGATACTTTGTTAAAAAGTTACCTTTGATATTTATATAACAGTTCTGTTTAATGAAAATACTTGTTCCCAGGCCAGCTTGCCTTACAAAGAAACTATAACTAGAAGAGAGAGGTGAAAGCCACTAGATGAGAGTAATCAGTAACCAGTAATTGCAGTAACGAAGCAGTCACGATATAGAAAATACAGTAAAAGATTTATGGGGAAAAATGATCAATCCTTATGTTTTTAAGTAATCAATAACTTGTGCTGTGGGGTAGGCTTTCAGAAAATTTCAGTCTTTGAATCTGATGTACAAATAAGTTCAGTGCCTAATTAGCTGTCATTTTTGGGGAGAGTCTAAGATCTAGATGCACTTCATGGTGTGCCTCACACAAAGTTGTTTTAGTAATCCAGCTCAGTGTTAGAGGCTGGGAAAAATTCCCAATTTAGATGTACAAAAAGGGAAAAAAATATATACATACACACACTATGATTTATCTAATATGCAATCTTTCCTTCTTCTATCATACTATGTTATTTTCTATATACTCTAGGGGCTTCTGAACCTGTTTAAATTGTAAGGTTTACACTAGTGCTGCTTAGACCTTTACAGTTAGAGAATGAACACATTGCTTTTGAGAATCCTGCTTTGATCTATGTAATTGGCCAGAATTCCTGTTAGTAATACCACTTTTCAAGACACATTGAAACCCTTTTTCAGTGAAATGCTACTTTAAAATAAACTTCATTACAAAAATGGTCAAAATATTTGTATTAGTATGCTTCTTAGCTAGGTGCAAAGTAGACTCCAGGATTCTCTGTGAGCTGTGTTTCTGCTTGGAATGCATTTTTCACCTCTGTAGTATATGTGGGAATCCTTACTGTGTTGTACTCAATAATTCAAGTAGCACCTGCAGAACCATAAGTGCAAATTATTATTATTATTTTCATTTTTTATGCTAGGTTTTATAAAGTTTTTAGCTGAATCAGAGGTGACTGAAAATAGCGCACATTGTATGCCCTTATTTTTGTGCACAGATGAAAAGCTTTTATCTAAAAGTAGCTGAGTAATATCAACTGCTGCCTATATGCTAATTAGAGTATGTTATTCATGCTCTGACAGTAATCGCTGCTTGTCCTGCTCACAAGTGTTGGCCCCTTTGCGTGGGGATTATATTGAACATATTTTATTATCTTTTGTTAGCCTCATTAGAAGGTTATGAGATTACTATTCATGATAATTATAATAGACATAATTACTGAAAATTCTTAGTAGATACTGCAGTGGTTATAGCTTTTTTCTAATTGAGTGCAATAATTAAGTTGTTTATACAGATCTAAAGACTTTATCACCATATTTAAATGATCTGACAAATATATGGGGGCTTTCTTTAATGAGCTGATTTGTCCTTATAGAAGAACAATTTATAAATTGTTTCTGAGCAATAAAAATTGTTCTGGTATGATGAATCAACTCATGCTAGACCTTCTTCATGTTTTTCTTGAATAATTTCAATATTTTTTTTTGTTTTAACATTCCAATTAGCATCACTAGGAATAATAATGATGCATTGAAAAATGTGCTTACTTTGTTGAAATCTTGAGATACAGGTTGAAATCTTGAGATACAGGTAGAGATGAGAAGTTTCTTTAGTTCTCATTCAGTTAATTTGCAGCTGGTCTGCAAAGGTAACTAAGAAAGTAGGCTGCAGGCGGCAAATATGGACATGTAGCTGGGTTGGTTTATTTTCTTTTTACAGCTTTTCTGCAAATGAATTCAAATAATAAAAGGTTATGTATGCTTTCAAAACTCTACTTTTAATTCCTTCACAGAAACCTGGTGATTTAAAAAATGAAAGTGTGTGTGTGTGTGTGTATAATATATTTAATGTGATTATGATTCCAAGTCAGCTAAAGCTTTGAGATGGATCTACCTGAAGCACCCTCTATGCACCGCTGTCCAAAATGTCTGAAAGGTTCTGAAATGAAAAGAACCTTTACTGGTATAGAAGCTGTGATAGTTAACTTAAGAGATGGACAACTGGATGAGGAGGAAAGGCAGGACAAAACCTAAGCATTCTGTCAGTCTAACCTTGGTGCCTGGGAAAAGGTTATGGAGCAGATCATCTTGAATGCCATCATGTGGCATGTACAGGACAACCAGGTGATCAGACCCAGTCAGCGTGTGTCCGAGAGGCAGATCCTGCTTGATTCACCTGATCTTCTCCTACGACAGGGTGACCTGTTTAGTGGATGAGGGAAGGGCTGTGGGTGTAGTCTGCCTGGACATCAGTAAAACTTTTGACACTGTTTCCCACTGCATTCTACTGGAGAAACTGGCTGTTCATGTCTTGGACAGGCATATTATTTGCTGGCTTAAAAGATGACTGGATGGCTGGGCGCAAAGGGTGGTGGTGAATGGAGTTAAATCCAGTTGACAGCTCGTCACAAGTGGTGTTCCCCAGGGCTCAGTATTGAGGCCACTCCTGTTTAATATTTTTATCAATGATCTGGATTAGAGGATCGAGGGCACCCTCAATACTTCTGCAGATGCCACCAAGTTGGGTAGAAGTGTTGATCCACTTGAAGGTAGGGAGGCTCTTCAGAGGGACCTGGATGGGCTGGATAGATGGGCTGAGGCCAGTGGTTTGAGGTTCAACAAGGCCAAGTGCTGGGGTGTGTACTTGGACCACAACAATGCCTGGCAACACTGCAGGCTTGGGGAGGAGTGGCTGGAAAGCTGCTTGGCAGAAAAGGACCTGGGGGTGTTGATCGACAGCCAGCTGAACATGAGCCAGCAGTGTGCTGCACAGGTGGCTGAGAAGGCCAATGGCAACCTGGCTTGGATCGGGAATAGTGTGGCCAGCAGGTCTGTGTCCAGTGCTCTCCCTGTCTAATGCCTTTGCAAGCAGCTTCTTACTTCTGTGATAATTCCAACCAAAGTGATTTCTCAGTTGCAGGAAACTTTCCTCTGATTCTCTCCTGAACTCTGCCTTGTCTGCTTCTTCCACTGCATGCTGTCCTCTGGAGAATATTTTAGCCTGAACATGCCTACCTGTGCCATAGGAAAGGAGCTGTTGTCTTGTTACAGCTAAAGGATCGATCTGCGGCAGTAGACTTTGTAGGACAGCTGAAGCACTTTATGGAATTACTCCATTTCTTTGAAAATGCCTGCTGTGATTTGAAGTGGCTATTCCTCCTTTGGTTCATTTTATATGAATTCTGTGATTTTTCCATTCTGAGAGAGAAGTATTGTCAGTATTGCCACTTACTGCTGGAGCAGCAGTGCTCTTCTAAATATTGAAGTATTGAACTTCACAAAGAATTGCACAAGTCTTTAGTACTCCTCTGAAAATACATTATTAAGAACTTCAGAAGTAATTTTTTTGCAATATTTGTTTTCTTTTCTAGGTACAAGAACTGACCAAAGAGTGGACAAACAAGTGGAATGAAACTCAAGATATTCTGAAAGTAAGGCAAATAAGTAAATTTTCACCTGATATTTGAACTAGTCTTACCATTTTTCCCCTCAAAAAAAAAAAAAAAAAGTTCCTGTTCTAAGCCACCTTCTTTGGCTTTTTTTAGTATTTTCTCAGTCTTGTTTTAGCTTATTGCAAAGAACTAGGTTTTTACAGTTTTATAAGGTAATCAGACACAGTGGTATTTTGAAATAAGATTTTAAATAATATTTATAAAAGTTAGTACAGTTCTTTCTTTGCCTCCATGTAGTGACCTCACAGCATGAAACAGCTTATCTCTAACACATCTTTAAAATGCTGAATGTTTTTGTGGAGTTGCAAACTATGAAAAACCTGTGGCAGGGGCAAGTGAATCCCTCCTGCCCTTGGTATTTGTGTTGTATAAAGAAGCCCCGTGAATTTCTGTTCCATTGAGTATCTCAGTGAGTATCTCAGGGCATAGTGGATACAGATTTTTGTGTTGGCCTTTAGATTCAGCTTTTGGTCAGAAATGGCTTGTAAACTTGAAAAGCAACTTTCAATGGGATTTCTGCAGTTGAATTTCCTCCAGCAGGTCTTCAGCAATCCCAACAGATGCGTCTGACCTAAGCATGCTCTGGAGTCCCAAGCACAGAGATTTTGGCAATGGATTCACATAAGCTGGCCTGTGTTATGCTCTTTATATGACTCCAGACTTACTTCTGGAGCAGTTAAATCCACAGTGCTCTCTTGTGTTTTGTAGATTTACTACAAATCCAAGAGGGTAAATTGCTGGTATTTCCATATTGTGTTTTTTCACTTGGTGTAGACTGGGTCTTTTTTGTTTTCTGCATGTATCTTTGTTGTCCTGCTTTCCAGTTCTCTTGGTAAGATTTCACATTGGCATTTGGTGCCTGATTAAGCTGATGGTCTGAGGTGATATCTTAATGAGCACCTTAATGATTCTGTACACACACAAAAGTGCACATGCACACACACACACACACAGGAGTTATTCCTCAAGTTTCTTCTCCGTAACATAGACTAACATATTTTTGCAAAATGTTTTAACTATTCTGTTAATATATTTTAAAACAAAGCTTAAGCTTTTATGTCTTGCTCTCCATGCTGAGCATAAACTTGTTTTGGGGTGCAATTCAAGCAAGCATTTAGAACTAATTTTAATTTAGTATCACTGATCTGAAACTTGATTTTTTTTTAGTTGTTTTTTTTCCTGCATATTATTTTTTGATTACTTTCATATTTTTATTTCAGTTCACCACTGTCTTTTATCTGACTTCTTATCTGACATGTTGAATGGCTCCATGCTTAAAAATTAAAATAAAACATAAATAGCATAGAGAACTGAGCAGGGTTGGTAACTACCTAGCAGATGGCGTGACAGAATGGACTGTTTAATGTCTGTCTAGATACTGAACTGGGAACTATCATTTGCATATTCCTTGGAGATGTTCTGGGTCCAGTTTTGCATTATTTCTGGGTTATTTTTTATTTTGAAGCATCTATACAGATGCAGGACTTCATTAATCCTCTCTTTACTTGCATCTGGATTGGGGAGGTCATTGCACATGGAGAATTTGTGAATTTTGTTCAGTTGTGAAAGTGAACGTGATGGAGTACGTGGAACATGCTGATTCTTGCAGAAAAAAAGTACAGAATTACAGGAGGTGTTAACAAGCCATATAAACAAGGGAAGCTGCATTTCTTAAATGTCTGAATATAAAGGACTTAAACACAGAAGTTGTAAATCTACTTTTCTGAGCTTTTGTTAGGTTAATTCATACAGTTTCTGTACTTTGCTGATATTTGAATACATGAACATAGCTTGCATTTCACTTATGGGTTAAGGGCAGTTGATAAAACTTTCTTGGCCCTCCAAAAATGAAAATCTATAAAATATTTCATGGTTGTACTGTTCTATTTTCAACCATTTTACTGAAGCTATCCATATTTTTATTTACTTCTTTTTTTTTATGATTCCAGAAATCGCTGCCAGCGTATGACTGGAAAAGGGCTTTTTAAAAGTTTGCCAGGCTGAGTCATTAGAAAGCAGATTTTAAAGAGCAGTGGTGTTTCTTGTAGTGGACTCATACAGTATGAGTTTGCTGGCTTCTTTTTGTTTCCTTATTGATGTAACCTCTTGCACCCAGACTGTGCACATTGTTCTTTTATAAAATTAGAGTGGCTCGTTACCCTTTGAGAAATGAGACCGGCCTCATATGTCCACCCCACTGCAGTCACCACTGCAACTTTTTCCATGTCATAATGCAGTAACTTCCAGGACAGACAGGTACTCGGAATTTCACATCCATTTTTACGTTTAAAACCAGCTTCCCCCTGCCTCCCCCTGGGCTTGCAGTCCTGAGAGAGTTCCTGCCTTTCGGTTCCTGCCCTGCAGCCGGCTTGGAGAATTAAAAACCTTTTGGTTTTTGGTCCCTAAAACCTCTTTCTCCAAATTTTTTAGGTAGCAGATTTTGAAAATTCATGTAAACAGGTGTCTGTTACCTATCCATATATGCCTATCAGATGCAAGTGAATTTGCAGGTAGGTGAATGGGATTTCCTGCTCTATTATAGGTAATCAGCCCTAAATATAGGAGTTCACATGGTTTTAAATTGTTCGCACAGGCTGATGGGCAAATCTGTGCACGTTTAAATCCAAAATCATTGAAAGGATTTTGCATAAGCTTTGTCAAATACACAAAACCAAATTCATAGGGCATGCTGGTGTCTTCTACTAGATCACCAGATACTGCTGGGGAAACAGTTTCCCAGCTTTTACTGAATACGGTGCTTTCATCAGTGCTGACAAATAAGTGATGCATACTTGTTTGCAGGGAAGATGTTCCTTAAACTTTTTCACCCCTGCCAGTCATTTTGAACCTTGTTTTAAATTAGACAAGCAACATATAAGTGTTACCTTGAAAAGAATTCATAGAGAATGGAAAATACTATCCAGCTAGAAAATACCAAGGAAGAGAATATACCGTGTGAAGGCCAGTTTTTGATAAAAAGTATTTGGCAGCTTAAAATTCAATTATTTCAGTCGGCACAGTGCCATGTGTGCAGCTGACATGTGCATCCCAGGATTCTTCCTTGTTTCTGCTTGTAGCTTTTATCCCTTTTGATGTTTGTGTCTGTGTGGTTCACCCGAAGTTACAGTTTTCCATCACGGTGTGCGTTTTCAGACAGAGTATGTTGCACTATAGAATCATAGAATTGTGAGGGTTGGAAGGGACCTTAAAGATTATCCAGTTCCAACCCCCCTGCTGATGGCAAGGGACACCTCCCACTAAAGCAGGTTGCTCAGAGCCCCATCCAGCCTGGTCTGAAAAACCTCCAAGGATGGGGCTTCCATCACTTCCCTGGGCAACCTGTTCCAGTGTCTCACCACCCTCATGGTGGAAAAAATTCTTCCTCATGTCCAACCTGAATCGACCTCTTTCTAGTTTTAATCCATTCCCTCCAGTCCTGTCCCTGCCTGACAGCCTAAAAAGTCCCTCCCCAGCTGTAGTCCCCCTTAAGATACTGGAAGGCCACAATAAGGTCTCCTTGGAGCCTTCTCTTTTCCAGACTGAACAACTCCAGCTCTCTCAGTCTGTCCTCACAGGAGAGGTGCTCCAGCCCACTGATCATCCTCATGGCCCTTCTCTGGACATGTTCCAGCACATCCATGTCCTTCCTGTAATAGGGGCTCCAGAACTGGACACAGTACT
>JANIJG010004814.1:123788-134644 GCA_024611175.1 Megaceryle torquata | reverse complement strand
TCTCCGGCCCAGATGGAGGACCTTGCATTTGGCCTTGTTGAACTTCTTGAGGTTGGCATGGGCCCACCTCTCCAGCCTATTGAGGTCCCTCTGGATGGCATCCCTTCCCTCCAGCGTGCCAGCTGCCCCACACAGCTTGGTGTTGTTGGCAGACTTGCTGAGGGTGCACTCAATGCTGCTGTCCATGTCGCTGATGAAGATGTTAAACAGGACTGGTCCCAGTACTGATCCTTGAGGGACTCCACTTGTCACTGGCCTCCACTTGGATACGGATGCTATCTTGTCTTTTAAATGTTGTCAGCTCTGGATTTGGTGCAGGGTCTGTATGGCTGAATGTCACTATCAGCTGTGAAGATCTAGTATAATCCTTCATATGAGCTGTTGTCAGATTGGACATACCTTGGACTGCTGATGGCAGTATTGATAATGTGCTTGCTCTCTTTCATGCATTTGAAAGAAGCCCTTTTGCAGGGCGACTGTCTGGGTGCCTCTAGAGCCTGAATTACTGTCAGCTCCCACCTAAAGCCCAAATTCTCATGTTTTCCTTCTGAGAAGATTAGGACACTGCATACATTGGTGGTTTTAAATTTATGTTGACTCTAAATGAAGTATTCTTTATTGTGTAGCATGGCAGCTTCTTGATGTTGTTAACCTGTCTGAAGTGACAAGCGTGTTTTCCAGTGGTGATGTTTTTCATCCTTGACCACCTCCCTACAATGCAACATGACAGAATCACACAATCTCTATGGTTGGAAAAGACCTTTAAGATCAAGTCCAATCATTATTTCACTCTGACAGGGCTGCTATTACACCATATCCTTAAGCACATATCTAGATGGCTTTTAAAATACATCTGGGGATGGTGATTCAACCACTTCCCTGGGCAGCCTGGTCCAGGCTTTGATAACTGTTTTGGTGTACAAGTGTTTTCCTGATGTCCAACCTAAACCTCCTCTGGTGCAGCTTGATGCCATTTTCTCTTGTCCTATCAGTTGTGACTTGGGAGAAGAGACCAACACTCACCTCTCTACAACCTCCTTTCAGGTAGTTGTTGAGAGCATTAAGGTCTGCTCTCAGCCTCCTTTTCTTCAGACTGAACAACCCCAGCTCCCTCAGCCACTCCTCATAGCTATTCTCAAGATCCTTCACCAGCTTTGTTGTCCTTCTCTGGATCTGCTCCAGCACCTTGATGTCTTTGGTTTTTTATATGCCTGAACTGCACTCTAACCTTACCAGCCTAGCATTGCAGTCTGTCCCCAGTCCTCCTTCTTAAGCAAACGGAGGGTATTTTAATGTGCAATAAACTTCATAAGTATGTGGAATGATGCTTCAGCAATGGGTAAGTACTGCGTGGAAACCCAGAGCGATAGTGTTTGATTTGAAGCCCACAGATTTGGGGTTATTTCATCAAATGTCAGCTTTATCAAAAGAATTACACTTTGCAAACCAGTACTGCTTTGCCTTGCTTTGTCTTCAGGTGTCTTACAGCATCAGCATTTACTTAATTGTAGCATTTTGCTTTCATTTCACTCATTGAATTTTTCTATGGCTTTTTTTTTTTTTTTTACCCCTTCTGTTAATGTTCTTTCGTATACATCCCCAAAAAGAAGAGGAGGAAAGAAAAACTATTTCCTCATTTTTCCTTAGTTTAGTCCTCTTTGTATTGTTCTGCTAAAGATCACTCCTAGGGTCTGCAATTTCTTTGGATGCTTTTTAAGATGTTAAGGTAACCTATCCAACTTTCGATTCTTCTCTTTCTTTGAGGCTTTAATTGGTACAAAAACTTCTTTTGATGTGGCTGCTATATTTGACTGCATGTGTTGTCATCCTCCTAGAGATCTTTTTTTTTTCTTTTACTGGCATCTTATTTTTGTTATCTTTTGTGCATGTTCCAATTTCTCTCTAACCTTTAACAGCTTTTATATTAATCTTTTAAAAATGTGTATTCCTTTATATCATTCTCTGCTCTTCCATCTTTCCAACTTTCTTTCATATTTCTTCTCCCCATTATTGTTTGTGTTATGATTTGACTTTTAGCCGTTGCTTTTTGATGCGTGTCATTTGTACCTAGTATTTAGATGCTCTTTTTTTTTTTTTCCCAAGTAGATTTAGAGTTACCTTTTATTTCATTACCCTGTTGTTTGATTCTAATCATGTCATTAGCTTTGTGTGGCAGAGCTCAACTGATGTCAAAGGATGTGGAGAGATCTGTCTTCACAGAGTCTATTAAAGGACAGTGTCAGTTTTTTTGGTGTGTGAGTGTGTGTGTGTGTCTAATTCTCCTGATCAATAGTTTAACTAGTAGCTTCTTTGTCTGGCTTTGTCCTGTTGGATTTAGTGACACCACCTCACTTTCATCAATAATACTAATTCTGCTGCAGCACTTTACCACGTGTTGTGTAAATACATTATTGAACCCTGTTTATTTGATCTTTTTCGTGCCCTTTGGTTGACTATGGGTTAATAGAAGATTTTTATGTCTTAACAATGGTTGTCCCTACCTGGGGTAGAAAACTTTGTTTATCTTCAAGCATTAACATCTACAGTTATTTTTTTGTATATATAATGCTTTTTTTGGGTGAAGATGAGATACTCTTAACTTGCCATGATGAGTATATACAGATTAATACCAAACAATTCGATAGACCTACTCACCTAAACAGGGGAATTCTCTTTCTTTAGGAATCGTGGCTGTATCCAGCAAAGGCACAAGGACACCAAAACTCAAAGTACTTGTGTTGCTCTTTATAGAGTGCTAATTAGGCTGGCAGGACCTAATAGATTTTGATTTTAGTAATTTCCTTTCCATGTTGGCTTGTCCACCATAGTGAACTCTGTCAAGAGCAGTTTGTTGTGTACTATAGAAATGCTACATTACTCTACAGTTATTTGCATTTCCAGGTAATTTTGAAACCCTAGTTTCTGAATGGTACATAAACATCATTATCTCAGTTCTTCTGCCTGTAAGGCTGGGCATAAATTACCATCTTCCTCTTTTATGCTGTTTTGTTAATTCCTATTAATCTTGACTTGGGTTGTCTTCTGCTTCTCACTTGTTTTGTGTTCTTCTCCGGTACCTTGCCCTTCAATGAGCATTTGTTTTCTTCATTTTTTCCTGTCTTTGTTTTAATAACCTCAGTCCTCAGGTGAAAAGTGCTCTCAGTTAACACCTGCTTCTTTCACATAAAATTCTTGTGTCTACTAAATCCACTTTTTGGTGGCTCTAAGGTAGAGAAGTTGTGCAAGCTCTTGGGCTTCTGAAGAACAAACTGTAGAACTTCTTTTAAAAGAAGTACTTATTGCATCAGTAGTAATAATCATAGTCTATTAACCATGATGTGGACTTTTTGCCCAAAAAACAGTATTTTTGGGTTTTGTGCCTGTTGCATAGTAAAATTGCTAGACCACTAGGAATCTAACAGTCTAGCACATAATGCAGCTGTTCTAGATCACTAATGAATGGCTTGGTGGTTATTTTGGGGTTTTTTTTTGGTGGTTGTGTTTTTGGTGTGTTTTGTGTGTGGTTTTTGTTCATTTTTTGAGATCTATAAATTTAGATAAAATTGTGTAATGAACAAAAAATACATCTTGATATTGGTAATTATTTGTATCAACCCAATAATTGAGTATTGGAAAATTGCATATTATGAAGTTTTTGCAAAAGACTCCAATCTAGACTTTAATCCTGCCCTTAAAAAAGTACATGTGACTTTTTAAGACTTCTGGACCTGTGCCCTTGGAACACAGGTTCTAAAATGGTTTTATTTGCAGATGGAATGAAGAAATGGAGTTACAGGAATGGTGTGCGTTTAGATACAAAATGATGTATGCATGATACTTTATTTAAATTGTTCATTTTCAGCTTTGGCATATGTGTTTATTTGTATATTTGGCAGGAATAACAACTTGTTTCTAAGGTTTTTTTTTCCACATTTCAGTAAGTGAATCATTTATGTAAAGTTGTTGCTAGTTAGACATATTGGTGTTGCATTTTGGTTAGAATGTCTGTTGGCTGTGTTTGAAGCATAACTCTGTACCTCTAATAGGAAACTTAAATCTGTACTTTTATTTGAACAAATTTTGTCATTTTGTGACTTTTTTTTTGTCGTCTGTATTAAGCAACACTCATTGCATGCTTCCAGTTCTTGTTTGTTTTCTACAAACTATATCTTCTGCTTGAATTTCAGAAAAAGGTTGAAAAAATCATTGCAAAATGACAATAGGATTGTCTATCTATGGAGCCGGCAGAAAGAATTTTAAGTCGGATGTTACTGCCGAATTTGTTTTATTTTGGAAAAGCTGCAAGAATAAATAGAATAACAACTCTGTTCCTAGGGATGTTTGCTTTCTCGACAACTGTTTGCCCTCCAACAATTATGTAATATATGTACATCTATCAAACCAACCTTGTATGGAAAGGAAAAATGCCCATTTGTATTAAAGTCTCTAATTAACATATTATGCTTAATAGGATTCCCCTCAGCTGGCTTCTTAATATTGTGCAGAATACAAGATACTAAGAAGGTTTTAAAAGGACTGATGTTAATTATTCTTGCTTTTCTCGGTCAGGAATCACACAATAAATGATAATAGCTTCTCTTTCTCTAGAAGCCTGTTTAAGTGTGCTTTTAGTTTCTTGCACTAGATGTCACTGCAGATACAAATATCAGGTTCTTCTGCATGTTTAATTCAGATTTAACTCAGATATTTTAAGGCAAAATGATTTGCAATATCTTGACTTTCATTGCAGTTCAGATCTACTAAAATGAATTTATGAAAATGCCAAAATGTTTGGTTTAGAAGCAAGTCTTGAGGAACACGAGTAGCTGTTTTGACACAAACACTTGTGAGCAACAATTCACAAGTGGATGCACTGTGGAGTGATTATGTACATTCAAAATTATTGCCATTATTTTTTCAGTACATTTTTCAACTCTCTTTTTCAAATAACTGACTATCTAGAATATTTGATGAATTACTTTAGTTAAAGCCTTTAAAACATATTTGTTTTCTTAACTTTCTTGTAGCCTTGGTATTTTAGGGATATAAAAGAACAGTTTCTGGGAGAGGTAGTATCTTTTATTTGACCAAGTAATGTAGTTGAGAAAGTAAATAGGCTTTTAGACATACAGATCTTTTATCAGGCCTCTTGTTCTATTTGCTTTCTATTTTAATACATCTTGCAGCTGAAAAGCCAGTGGCAATGATATGTACCTTCTATTTATAACTGTTTCTTGTAACATTTTTCTCTTCATTAATCAACTTCTGTAGGTTTATAATTGAATTTTGGTACAAGAAATTGTAATATCCCATCCCTATCCCCCATCTTTTTTTGTTGTTTTGAGAAAGTTGTCTGAAAATAAGGAAATATTTACTGTTCTTAATCCTTGTACAGTATTTACCCACAACTCTTGCCTCCTGAGCAATGATAAGTAATATCTAGTTTAGCTCTCTTTTATTAGGGTTTGTTGCTTTCTGGTACCTGGTCTTGTGCATTATTTATTTTCCAAGTATAGCAGTTGCTGGCAGTGGTTGTAGTCTATAAAATCATCTGTTCTGGTTAGAAAATTTAAAGTTGGGATAAAATGTAATTATGAAATGTCACGTAGCTTCTCTTCTCCAAAGCTGCTACAGATGGACTTTCTGCTCTTTGAAGGTTGATTCAGAATCAGGGATTTGAAAACATAAGATATTTTCCCTGACCCCTTTTTTTTGTGGTTGTTTTTTGGGTTTTTGGTGTTTTGTTTTGGGGTTTTGTTTGTTTGTTTGTTTTTGTGTTTTTGTTTGTTTGGTTTTGATTATTAAGATCAAATTAACATATTTTCATTCCAGGATCTTTATGCTATTGGCCAGCACATAGATTTCTGCTTTGGAATTTGAGTTTCAACAGAGATCAAGCAAACTTGATTTGTTTTACCTTAAATAGACATTGTTTTTCATACTATATTACTGAACAGATGCCATTATTAAATGTTGATTGTTAATTCATCTGTTCATCTCTTTTGCTTCAGTCTGATAGGTATGCCTAAGTCCATGCAAACTGAGAAGAAAGAAAAGACAGGAGAGAGAGTTGTCTATAAAAGAAAACAAATAGAAACTTTTTCATGGGTTATATGATTGTCCTGAGATACCCATTGCTTTTTCTTTGGCAGAGCAGCTAGTTGCTCTTTGCTCAGCAATGATTTTCTTCAGTGCTTTGTCCACTTCCAGCCTTGGCTTGCTGTTGTCAGAGGAAGAAAAAAATACTAAATTGAGAACTGGCGCTACTGATCTAGTTCTTTTCCTAATAGAAATACTATTGAAAGCATCCCAGCCACCTGGGGATCGCCGAATGCAACAATCAAAAGAAGATTTTGAAAGAAATAGTTGTTGTCTGATTTAAAGTCTGCCTGCCACCTGTGTTCATCTCGTAAAGAAACCTCCTTCCTCTCTTGGAGCCTCTTCAGCTGCTTGCGATGCCTCTGTGGTGAACCGACTGCTTGTAATTTTCGGTTTCTGCTAGAAAGTTGTAATTGAGAGGTGCCTAATGCTACTGGTTGGGTTTTATTTCAGTTTTAAACTGTTTTTCCCACTTGAAACCACCTGGACCATCGGAGAAGCAGGATTGAGGGCTGCCGTTTCTGAGTTCAACAGCCATGGATTAAGGCAGGGTTGAATAGTTTGGTTGATTCAGTCTGTGCATTCCAAAAGAGGCCCTTTGGTTTCTAGGAATAACCATACTCCAAAGTATTTCACCACCATCCTTCTTACAGCTGGGGCCCTACATTTGTAGCTTATCCAGGCCATGCTTAGCTTTAATCCATCCCTAGGGTTTGTAGGCTGTTTTCAAATGAGAGGGAGTCAGACAGAGTGAGTTTCTTTTGAAATCCTTTCTACAGCTCAGATGCCACTTGTTCAACAATTCCTCCTGGGCATTTGATCTGCTTTTCTATTAATTTTCTTGTGGCAGGAAGGGGAGATAAATTGAAAGCAGTGGAGGCTCTTGATTCAGCCTGTAGAAAAAAGAAGAAATACACCCTGAAAGCTGTTTCTTCTAAAGGATCAGCAAAGTAGGAGTGAGAAGGAGAAAAGACAGAATGTAAATTTCAGATTGGACTTGGTTATGGGAGAGTAAAGAAGAATTCCAACAGCAGTGTTTGAGATGAAAAATTTATCTTGGGTTCCTCACAAAGGAACTGTTTCTAATGGCAATGTGTACTGGATATGAAATACTAGAACCATTTTATTATGCTGGTGTTTTTAGCAGTATATTTAGGAGTATATTACTGAGTTATTCTGATAGCTTTGAGTACATGGTACTGTTGTGCACCTGACTTAGCGTCTTAATTGACAACGGCGTATAGCCTTGATTCAAGGATGGTAAAAGCGCTGCTGGAGTGATGTGCTTGTTCTTTGTTTTTCCCAACTACAGAGGTGATATTTTTAATGAAATCCATGAAGCGATGCCTTTAAACACAGATGGCAGCACAAATCTGCTGCTCTTGCAATTGGGCTGTATTCCTGAACAAACAGGCGGTTCCAGTTTCTGACTGCCATGTGTCTCTTCAGGTTCATTCACTCTGTACCTCATTAGCTGGGTTGTGAGGGACAGAACTCGCTGGCAAACAAGCCTGTGAGTCTTCCTCTAGAAAGACTTTGCTATTGTGTTGCTAGTCCTGAAGCCTGTTTTTTCTCCTCAGTAGTTGTTGCTTACTAGTATGCATAGTCCTACTCCTGTCTTCAATTTCTTTCAGTAGAAGGGGATACATGTTGGCCCTGAGGAAGGGACTAAGAGATTTTAAGTAATCTATTACTTTTAGATTCATCTCTATAGAAGTAGAGATTAAGCTCCAAGTAAATAATAAACAAAACAAAATAAGCGAAATGCTTCTTTATTCTCCCATCCCTCAAGAAACACATAAAAAATGTATTAGCTATGAGACTAGGTTGGTCTTTGGATATTTTTTTTTTTTTCCTCTATAATTTCATGACTCACTCATCCTCCAGCTTTAGGAACAAATGAGGTAGGAGTCCTGTAGGTAATAGTCTAGTTCACTGCATTCTCTTCCCAGAGGACAGTCTATGGAATGAATTACTCACGTATCCTGTAGAAAATATATGTACATGTAATCAAATTCTGTATTGGAATGCATATGGGAAAAGAGGATAAATTAGGAAAGACTATTTCTTTCTCTTCCAACCAGGCCCTTTCTGTCTTTTAGATACCATCATGAAGAATACCCAGGGCAGAGTTGCTGTCTCTTAGCTGGAAGGTATAGTACCTCCTGCTAGGAAATATCACAAATGGCAAGAAAAGTCTTGTTCTCTGCCCTAAATGTCACCACTGCAATATGCAGACTTATTTTTCCTTTGAGACTAATGTATGCTCAGTGTGGTCACACATAGGAAGCTGGGAAGAGGTGAAGCTTGTTCTGCTTGAGACATAACAAAATGCTTTGTATGCCTCGTTTTTTTTTTTTTTTTTTGTAATAGAAAAATAGTTTCCCTTGAACCCAAGGTAGTGAGGCCAGAAACCAGCCTGCATCAGGTGCTCCAGCATGGAAAATGGCAGCTTTAATGGTTTAAATTTTGTAAGCCACTGGAAAACAGGATTTTACAGGCTGGTGTCCAGGAAGCTTGAGCAGCCAAACAGGCACCTCTACTTAAAATTAGCCAAATCCTGCAGCTCTCTTCAGAGAGTTTTTCTCAGATGTCAGTAGTAGCTCTGTCTGTACGAGGTCTGAAGTGTCAAGGAGCAGGCATTTCAACTTGTTAAATTTGTCCTTGTAATTCTGGGAGGGAAGGCCAGATTTCCTGAGAAATCGCTTTGAATCTGCCAAGGCTTCTGATGGGAATCCTTGCAGCACATTAAGTAGAGCAGTGCTTTGTGGTGCCGCTACAATAATAGGGTTTCTGTGTATTAATAGCTGCATGTCACCAGTGCTCACGTGGCGATCAGTTCTGAGGGGATAAAGAGAGAAAGAATGAAAACTGGAAAAGGTGAGCTGACCCTTATGAGCCTATGAACTGCTCCTGTAATTCCCATATTAAAAATTTTTTTAAAGGAATAGCGTTATTAATATTCCATCATTTTACCTTCACTGTCTTGGCAGTTGCTCATTTAAGCAGTTCTGCATTGTGTATCTGCCTTTTTAATTGACATCCATTTCAGAGAGCTATTGATGCCTGTGTGGTCTGCTGTTGGAGCACCTGCACTTTCACAGTAAGCTGTTCACAACAAAACTACGCTTTTCTGATCTTGGTTGTTGCAGACTCTTTAATGGCTTTTCTTGATTGATGAAGGTGATGTGGTCTAATGCTGTAGGAGACCTGGAAAAAGCTGATTAGGAACTTTTCTTCTCAGTTGTGGTTTTCTTTGTGACTTTGAATAGTAGATGTTTCTTACTCTTGGAAGACTAAAGTGTCTTAACTGTACTAAAGTTTTTGTTTTAATTGTACCAAAACTGACTCTGGCAGGCACCGAGAGTGGGTTATTTTTTTGTCCCCTTGACTAGAAGGAGAAGACGGAGCAGGAATTGGTGTCTTCTCTAACATATGTATGCATGAGAATCAATATTCCCTTTCATAATTGAATATTATGAAAGTAACTAATTATAATCAAAGAGCATAGTTTTAATTTTCAAAAACATTTTATTGAAGTCCTAGGATAGTACAACATGTCTTTTTGAGATATCCACAGAATATAAAGCATACACCTCCTCACAGTTGGTGTGTTCCTTATTTCCTCCTGTCTTCCCCTTGCCTCCCAAATACCACCTACTACTTTTGTGGTTGATGATTCAAACTTTATTTTGTTACTTCAGAAACCAGACCTGTGTCAAGCTGAACATAGCTTAGAAATAGAAATAGCTCAGAAATTTGATATTGTATATGCAGCTTTAGAAAATGCAAAAAAGGCTTGTTTAAAAGTCGCCCACTAAGAAGAGAAGCAGCTTCACTGATACAATACGGAACAAAACCGCTTTTCCTACTTAATGTGTAGGCTGTCACTTTAATGGGACTCTCAAATATCTCAAAGTTGTTTTCTTGGAACAGGGGTTTTTTTTGTTGTTGTTGGGGTTTTTTTTAATCTCTGGAATTGTCTTGTCAATCACAATTAAACACAATCGAATTTCTTTCAGCTGCTGCTCAGTGTTTTGTCTTGTCTAATCTCTTTGTGATAAGTATTTTGTAAGGGAGTCAGCCTGCAGAGCAAGAATGGTGTCCATGTAATCAGTTCTCATCCAAAATATAACAAGCTAAATCCTTGGTTCTACTTCTCCCTTCTTCTTTTAAGAAATTATTACTAGTAAGCCCAAACCAGATTTCATAGTCTTTTGAAATCTTTTTTTTACCTCTTGTTCCTCAGTCAATGCTTTTCAGTGGAAATTCGTGTTCTTCTCTGAGTAATATTATGCTCTGAGAAATCTTTTACCTTTTAAACCATCGTATCAATAACCTTTCTAATGCTGGCATTTCTAATGTTTCCTGGCATAGATTTTCCAGTATTTCCTCATATTGGCAGGATCACTATGTGCTAGTTGTCTGGAATACTGTTGATGAAATGTCTGCCTGTCTTCAAGGAGGCAATGCAGCATTCAGTAGTAAGGAGCTAGTTTGTTCCATCTCTTCATTGTCTAGTCTGGATAGTTTAACCCATCAGCACAAACGCAAAAGTCTCTGAAGGTACCTGTTTTGTTTCCAAATAATTTTTCTGGTGCTGTTTTAGGTGTTTCCATTGGTCCATAGCAAGATTCTTTTATTATACAGATTTTATCTTTTTTTTTTTTTTTTTTTTTTTTTCCCTGGTATGGATATTTATTTCCCCTTTTTATTTTAATGATGTTTTTTATATCCATAGTATAAAAAAAACTTTG
>JANIJG010004814.1:90759-120848 GCA_024611175.1 Megaceryle torquata | reverse complement strand
CCCTTCCTCTGAGACAGAGCTTGTCCTTCATAATGTTTTGGGTTGTTTGTTTGTTTTGTTGGTGGTGGTGTTTTTTGTTTTTTTGGTTGTTGTTTTGGGGGGGGGTATTAATCCACCTGTCAACTCTTTTTCATTAAGAAAGGACATTGTACATGTTAAATTCAACCTGACTTTATCACATAGTTGGGTTGGCAACATTTTTAAAAGATATTTTTAAATATCCTGACAGTTAATGCAGCATTTAAACGAAAATTTCAAATATCTTGTCTGCTTTTCATTGAAATAAGTTAAATTATACCCATTATGAGGTCTTATTTAACTTTTGAAAATGTTAAACTTTTAGAGTCTTGGCTGCCTCAAAGGCATGAACGTTACTTTCTTTTTTATTGTTTTGTTTTAGCTGGTAAAAAATAGTCCTCTGAGAATGCATAAAAAAAATGACAGCCCTCCAAGTTAGGGTTCAGATCAGGCAGAAAAACACAAAGATTGCTTCTTGATGTTTGGGTAGATTGCTTTGTATTTTCTTTCTAAGAATACAGTGGGTTTGTATCTTTAAAGGAAGCATTTCTTAGGGCTAAGTAGGCCCTAAATGTAAAAATCGCTCCAGAACTGCCAAGAATGCTGTAAGTAGCCTAGACAAGAGATTCCTCCCTCCTGATTCTGTTTGGTTTTTTGTTGTTGTTCCTGTTCAACTTATGTTGAAATGAGAAAAAACATGATGGGAACTTTACCTATCAGTCAATATTTGGAATGTCCATCTTGGCTATGAACTATGATTTAAGGTGAGGTTTGGTTTGGTGTGTTTTGGGTTTTGTTGTTTTTATTAGATATGGTATTTCTTTTGGCTTTGGTGTTAGAGGCTGATGACAGATTCTACATTTGTCAATATCAGTTGTTTTTATTTAATCCATTTTTTAAAGGTTGCTTCCCTTTGATACAAAGAGTACCTGTTTCTTTTGACTATATGGGAATTATACTCTTGTCATCCTGGTGTTCCCCACCCACTTTGTGTGTTTTATCACTTTTGTTTGACGCATTTTTGTTTTAAAAAAAAAAAAAAATAATTTGACATTGTTTGGTGTTTATACATGCGATTAATTATTGTTTCTAATGAGGAAAATTGAGGTCCTTCCATTACAATTACTGTTCAAACATTTGGTGTCCCCTTATGCTGTTCTTTAAAGCAGTGAAATCACCACACTGTGCTCTTGAAAATTACGATGACTTGTTTGGTTTTATGTCATTGTTAAAAATTAGGAAATAAACTGTAGCTTCATTAAATTTAATTAAAGGACATGGGCACTTCCTGTGTCTCTTCTCCTGACTTTCAGGAGAAGTCATGTATATGTATGTACATTTAAATACATATAACAACTGTATATACATAGCTTGTATACTGTTAATGATGTATTTTGAGTTTGGTTTTAGATAGGGTTTATTTCACTGGCGTTTCAATGGGGGGAAGATGGGTATAGTTGCCAAGAAAAGTTTATTTTCCCTGACTGAGTTTACCAGCTTTACAATAGAAGGGTATCAAGAATCCTAAATCTCTTAACGATGCATACAACCAGTTGCTAATACCATTTGTGCCAGTTTAAGGCACCAATTATTTTATATTTTGAGTACACAAAATCAAACTGATAGTTTTTAAAGGGCATTTTATTCTGTCTTTTTGTAGCTTCCTCAGACGTTTGCCTTGAGATCAAAGGGAATATATTTTTTGCAATTTCTGACCTTTTAATAGACCTTTAATTTGCATTAAAAACTTCACATAAGTGACAACTCATATTTACTGTCAGTGACCTAGTAAATCCTAACACATTTTTTTCTAGGGGAACATGTAAGGTGATTATAAATTTGTCAATTTACTAGAGAAGTTATTATAAACTCTGTTCTCCAAATGAAATGAAAGAAAAATAGTCTGCTTTAATACTACCTAGTGGAACTAAACACTTAAAGCTAAATGCAAATGTCAAATTCAGAACTGCTGCTCTGACTTGCCTTCATTATCCTGAAGTAAATTGTGGAGGGACTCAAAGCCTTCATTAATACTGCCTCCTGAACGGCTTATGTTTTGGACTAGTGAGGAGACTTTAATTTTGAGGAATGCTTTTTGGTGAAGATTTTTAAAAATGGTGTATATCTGCCATCTGTCTTGCAAGAATTGGACCTATCATAGCTACCTTCTTCCCTTTAAATCTGTTGGTCTTTAAATAGTCATTTCCTATTTAATGAACATTAATAATGTTGTCTGTAGTCTGTGATCATTTCTAGAGCTAGCTGTTCCTGGTTTACCAGCTCAGTATGTGCAGGATCTGGTTCTGTCCATCAGTCATCCCTGCTAGAAACAGCTGTAGGACTGATTCTCATCTCTGGATGTTGGTGAAGCATTTGACCCTGGGAACTATCTTCTTATTTAGGTAGCTTGGAAATTAGAATTTGTATAGAATGAAAATGTTTGTACCCAGAATGTGATGGAATCGGTGATACTGGGAGGGGAGGGAAGTTGGTAGTAGTGGGTTTTTCTGGGAGGTGGTGTTGGAGCTCATTTTTGGGCTTTATCATGTTTAGTGATTTCTTTAGGTGTGTTTACTAGTGAAGTTTACGGATATTAAAGCTGGGAGATCCGATTTGTCTAGCAGAGCATCTCAGAGAGGACGGGATGATGCTAAGCGTTAGAAGCATGGAAGGGTGATTGATTGTAAACAGTTTGCAGTGCAAAAGCATTGGGAGTAATGGAAGGGGAGGAGGATGGCCTGAGACTTTACTGTTATGAGATAACATGCCTGCATGCCAGACAAATGAATCTTGGAGAGATCAGATAGATGTTTTGTGCAGCGAGTGGAAAATGGGGGTGTTGTATGTGGCACTGGCAAAATTGCATATACATGGGGAACGTGGGATCAAGATCAAGGGAGGATGCATTAAATACCAGGGTATGGTGAGGCTGCTTCTGTAAAAGGAGATAGTTGGAGTTTGGCCTGATACAGCCACAGGAAGGAGAAGGGATATGACTGTTTTCAGTAACTGTATCAATGAGTAAAGAGTGAAAAAAGAGAAATGTTTCATCTCAATATCAGTAATAATGCAAAATCACAAGTATGAATTATCAGTAGGTTCAGACCAAATATTAGAAAACAATTTACAATTACAAAAGGGATGAGAGCTTGAGTGTAATAGATAAAATGATTTATTATGGTCTTTGGTTACTGCACTTAGTAACCTAGGAGGTGACTTCCAGTGCTTTCTCCTCAGGTGGGAGCCACATTGCTGGTGTTAAGACTAGAGGTTCAATTCCTGAAACTTTGCTTGGATTACAGAACTAATCACATAAGCTTTCTTGTGTTTTGTGGGGCTTACTGGCAACTCTACTGAATTTTTAGCATTCTCGCCTAATATTATGAGTGCAACTTCAATAGTTGGCTGTGTCATCTTAATAAATAATTAGCATGCAATACAGTTGATAATTCAGAGTAGTCATCCATCTGTTTATGTAGCACTTTTCTTTCAGAAGAATTCTATCTAGAATGATTCAGATAATTTCTGTAAATAGAAATGGAAGTCTGTTTGCAGTGTATTCCCTGTAAAACCTGCTATTTTTAATCCATTAAAAACTCTCTAAACATTAGGGCTGCACCACCCAAATAATGTGAATAAGCTTGTAGTGGAAAATAAGAGTTAGAAAGTTTGTATTTAGAAGGGAAAAGAAGTAATGTAGAGAAGGAACTGGGCTATGGTGTACAGCTGCTTTGTACTAGCGTTGTGATCTTGTTGTGTAGATGAGTTCACAAGACTGACTTTTGTCAGAGCTCTTATGTAGACTTTTGACTTAGTAACAGGTTGCCATTTTGCAGATATTTGCTCAAACACAAAAGAACATGCAGTAGAAATGCTTCATGGGTTTTGACTCAGACTTGAGGTTTTAGCAATGACATGAATCATGCAGGATTGTGTGTGAGTTGAAGTCCAAGACCAAAGTTAGCGAGGCAGTTTCATGAAGGACAGTTATTGTTTTACAATGAAATAATTAATTCAGTATATTTGCAAACAATGTTTGTAAAGCTTACATAAGAAGGGTGGATTGAAGAGGGGGAGGATCATCTGTCTTAGATAAGTAGACAAAATATTCCTCTGTTTAAACAGAAAAAGAGAGGGGGGAGGAACATGATCATAAAGAGTAATTTTTTTTTTTTTTTTAATAGGAACAGTAAAAGCATCACATATCCCAGTGACATATCTGGAAAGTTTTGTAACTCTAAAGATAAATTTGACTTCTGTGGAATGCACAGATGATGCATACAATAATAATAGTTTTTTATCTGAGTTCCTGATTATTGGATAATTTAGTTAGGATATCAAAGCAATATATTAATATAGAAAACTGCAGAATAATTTAGCTCGTGTACTTCAGTTGTTTGATGGAAGCTCAATAATGTATTCTGCTAAGCTACTCCTGAGTCTTATTTTATAAAACCTCACTGATCTATAATTTAGCTTGTTTGGCTTTCTAATGTGATGAAAACCTGCAGCTAAATGCAGAAAGAATTTACAGGCTAACAAAGTGTAAGTGAAAAATTGTTTCAGGTGGCAAATTGGAGTTAAATTTCTTTAGTTGTTAGGATTGTGAGCAGATCTACCCAAGCTTTTACTATCTGATGCAGTTTGTTACCCACTCAATAAGGCATGCAGTGCACGTTGCTGTTAAAATATAAAGCTATGGTTGTAGATAACAAAGTACAGCAATGCTACCAGAGTTTATGCAAAAAAAATCAGAAAGCTACATGTTATTAAGGGGGATATGATCCAAGTGAAAACACAGCAGCTATAGAGACATGGGGCTAGACCTTGTAGAAACTAAGATGGAAAAGGAAGGACTAGGTAAAGAGAACAAAAACAGTCCCCCAAATAATTTTTCCTCTCGTTTTCTTGAAAATGTCAAGAATTATGAAAACATTGTCAAGAATTATGAATTATGAAATTGAGAAGTGAAGGAGATGGCCAGGAAAGGAGGCGTATCTCTTCAGTCAGATGTGCTGTTTCTGTGTTTCCCACTCTGTGCACAGGCCTTTTGAAAGGTAACTCAACAAAAGCTGAAAAAGCTCCATAATGAATCATTAGGTGACTTTTTGGTAGCACAAATTCAAGTTTAAAGTAATAAGAACTTTCTTACTCCCTCAAAACACAGGATAAAAACAATTCATTGCATTAAAAAGGTGTAAATGTGAATGAGAAGTGTTTTCTTATGTGAATTTTATGCATAGTAGCTAAGGAACTCACTGCTGTAAGAATTTTTTTGAAGTACAAAATTAGGAGGAGTTGAAAGAGAGAATTGATAACACTGATTTCTAAATTGTGTTTACTGATAATATACATTAAGACACTAGGAAATCTGGTTTGAAATCAAATCTCAAACATACATACTTACATAATAAAAATTATACTGGCTCAGATTAAATATCTCCATAGGTGAAGTAGGGTTTATTCAACAATATCTAAGTTTGAAATATAAAACAGGGTAAGTGGGTAGCAATCCTTCCCCAGAAAGCACGGCGAGTTTTCTGCATCTGATTCTTGCAGCTTTGGAACCACAAGCGATGGATACCCTGTGCCTTTCTCCACAAGTAATTTCCCTTTTCTCACCATTTCGCCAGTGAATTTCTTGTGTCTATATAAATTATTGATGCCCACAGTGTCCTTCATTTTAACAAGGGGTTGCTTTTTGATTGTGAACTCTTGCTGAATTATTTTCTTTTCTGCTTTCCTAATTCTGTGATCTGCTGGGCTTGGAAACAAGCATTTTCATGTGTCTTTGAAATCTGAGCAGTCGATAATATTTACTTTGTTTTTCCAGTAGATACGAAGCTTTTGTTTCCAGTGATTAAAAGCGAGTGCAAAGTGTACTGAATACGTAACTGGAGGAAAACCAATTAGGAATTAAGAACTTCCCTTGTGAACAGTTTACATCTATATATTTTGTAGAGAGCTTAATGTTAGTGCCAGGCCACTGAGGATCTTCAGATGCTTTTGTGAACTTGGGCTATAATGGCATATTTTCAATGAAATCAAATGCACCCAAAAGACCTGTTAGCATTAGAATCTCCTCTAGTATAGTCTGTTTAAATATTAATGCAAAGACTTTTGCCATTGCAACATTTCTTTAATTTGGCATTACCCATAATTTCTTTAATTTGGTATTGCCCACTTTTTTGTTTTTGCGTAATTTAAATGTAGACATCTGAACATTATGCTGGCTAAGTAAATTGTCATGTTTTACTGAAAGTGTCTGGACTGTGTGCCAGCAGCTAACTGTTCAATATTTAAGTAAAAGAATTGAGGTTTTGCACTGGAAAGTGTAACAAATTGAACTTCTCCAAGAGGTTGTGTTCATTGAAAGGGAAGAGTACTAATGATGGGTATTTATTAATATGGGCTGGGCCAGTAGAAGCATCTGTTTCACTATACTGGGAGATTGCTTAAGGAAGGTTAAAAATGTTTTTGGGGCTTATTTTCTTTTTAAATTTACTTCAGTATGCTGTTGGCTAAAAAAGTAAACTTGTGTGGTTCTCTTTTTGTGGGCGCATTTCAAGAAATGCGTTTAAAGAAATCCTAAGTATCTTAGAGTTGTTCTTTATTGTGGGCAGTTGTGTACAATGAAGAATAACTCTACAGCTCAAGTACTTTTCACAAAGATTTTCTTCTTAAACTACCAGAACATACCTTGGCTGTGGGCTTGGAGATGCTGCCTATCAGTTAATACAGCGAACTTAATTAAGGGGTGATGAAGGGACTGGAACATCTCTTATGATGAAAGGCTGAGAGCCCTGGGGCTGTTTAGCCTGGAGAAGAGAAGACTGAGAGGGGATCTTATGAATAGTTACAAATATCTTAAGGGTGGGTGTCAAGTGGAAGGGGCCAGGCTCTTTTCAGTGGTGCCCCTTGACAGGACAAGGGGCAACGATCACAAATTGGAACTCAGGAACTTCCACCTCAACATGAGGAAAGATGTCTTTCCTGTGAGGGTAATGGAGCCTGGAAGAGGCTGCCCAGGGAGGTTGTCAAGTCTCTTTCTCTAGAGACTTTCCAAACCTGCCTGGTTATGTTCTTGTGTGGCCTGCCCTGGGTGATCCTGCTCTCCAAACAGCTTTTACATCTCTCACAGCAGTGTTAATGAATTAAGTATATTAGGATATTTTCAAATGCCAAGTCAGAGCTGAATTCAAAGTGACCATCATTTAAATATGCAACAGAATCCCCTTATTTTAACTCTGACTCAAGGAAGTTTTTCTTATTCACTGACACAGAATTATTTTCTGATCCCTCCCCCTTCAAATTAGTCCATTTGGTCTAGCAGCTCCTAAAGAAGAAAACCTTTTTTTCTCCTCACACAGCAGCTATTCATATTAACCAAAGTGCTTCTGTGTGCATAATACTTGGCTTACTTTTATTTTCTGCAGCTTATAAACACATTCTAAAGACTGAATGTGTTCATTTTTCTGTTTAAGGATAATTCCAGCAAAGACGCAGGTGGGACATTCAACTTTCTTAAACTCTGCCTTGAAGTTTTTCTAATTTTTCTGAATTAGTTTTTTGGGGTTTTTTTTAGTTTTTTGGTTTTTTTTTTTTTTTTAACGGGGACAGTGACCTTTTCTGCTCTTGTCATTTGATTTATGGGTTCTCTGCTTCTTAAGATTGTGTTGCACAAATGAAAGTGAATCAAATCATAGATCAAACCTAATCATTTCTCTGCCTTATAATAGCTTACAGACCTTCAGTTTATTTTAAAAGAGGTCCATCCTCCTTTAGAAACATCCATCCTATGCCATCAAGGATGAAAGAGGGACAATTTGGCTGCTTTTTTCTGGCCTTTTTCTTCTCTTTTTCTTGCTGTGGAAGAATAGAATAATGAAGATCTATTGTTGATGAGGTTTCTGTAACTTTGGATTTGGGACAAAAGGGTGTTTGGAAGCTTCCTTGCAGCAGCTTTTGAATCTGGAATTAAATTTTTCAAGTTCAACAGTTACTCTGGATACCTGATTAAGAGTCAGTTTTTTTAATAAATTGTATCTGAAGGTAAAAGCTAATTTACAGCAAATATTAAAGAAAAAAAAATATAGTTATTTGCAGCCACTGTCTGCTGCATTTATTACAATGCTTCCATCAACAGGATGCATTCTGTGTGTAAATGGTAGTAATTTACAAAATAAGGGCTTAGAAACTCAATTAACTTATGTTCTTTAATTTTAGTTCTGAATAAATAAGCAACACATCAATTTTAGATCACAATTATACGTGCTTTATTTCTGAATATAGTGAAAACATGTTAAATATTAAAGACTGGAAAATGAAGAAACATTTTCTTCTTTATTCTTAATTATTTGTATTTTTCTCACACAGTGACAACTTCTTTGCCTCCCAGGATGTCTATTTTTTCCTCAGTCAGGGATGCTGGCAAATGCTTTGTTATGCTGGGGGGGGAAATGGCCAGCTCTTAATATTTTACCAGTTCCACTGGGCCGTAGGTGCTGGCAAGTTGTATAAACTCAGTGTTTTAAGTCTTCAGCCTTGTCACATGGGCACACTCTAAATTATGTATAACAGTAGATGCTACTCAATAAATATTTAATATGTGACAGATATTTTTGACTGAAATTACTTTTTCACTTGAACAGAGATTTAAGCTGTATTTTTTGGTTTTATGAGGTGACACTTTAATAATATCAAGGAATAGCTGGGTGCAGTTTGAATGTCAGAGAGCTGCAGGGCAACATGAGTCACACCTTCTTTCTTTCTTCCTGAATGCCAGAGAACTTTTTAATTCATCCATGACCAGAGTGGGATTTCTTGGTTTTGTTTGGTGGTATCTCTTCTCCATTGTCATCATCTTGTCTTGCCCATACTTAGAATTTTTAGGCAGTATCACTATTGACAATGTTTTGTACTGTGCAGGGAAATGAGATATTATGTCTGTTTTCTTCTTTCCAATTTGTCAAGTTGCTGTACTTGAGGAAAATGCATGTAACAATCTATCTGTTTTTTCTTACAAACAGTGTGTGGTGTCTTGTTTGGCTCTGGAGAAGGCATACTGTGATGGCTTGGAAAAAGAGTAGTCGTGCTGCTGTCACAAAACCTGTTTTCTGTGTTTCCTAGAGCCAGGAGAAAAGTGTGCACCTTATACACAGAAGTGATACTTGCTGATGTTGCCTCTCCTTCCTGGGCTGTCAGTATTCATTGGCTCATAAGGGCTTAGCCATTTTAAGTTAAAAAAAAAAAAAAAGGCATTTATTTTGAAAGGTGGTGTGTGTACATGTTCACCGTCTCTGTTGCCATTATCTTCCAGGCCTAGAAGCCAATAGGATTTGGTTTCCACTTGAAAAATAAACTTCATAAATACTAAAACTTACTTCAAAGCTATAGTTAACTTCTTTTTTTATTGCATAGACTTTCCGATTGGTACTACAATGTGTGATATTTTATCCAAGGTTGAAGTGTCCCACTTGTAGTTCTGATGAATGATCCTTCATCCTATAGCTGGCTGTGCAATGTGGCCCAAAGGAATTTTGAAGAATTGAAATTATATGCTGCAAATACTTCCTACATTTATTTACTGTTGTCACTGCTTCCCTTACATTGGATGGTATTTTAACTGCTTAGGCTTATCATGTTTTCAGATGTTTGGTGTTTTTATTGTGCAAGTTGACATTTATTTAAAGGATTGCCAAAGAATTTTCAGTTTTCTATTCCTTAATCGTACTGAATTCTGAGGATTTTATATTCTCCTTACCATTATGCAAGGTGGTACATAGCTTGCTTTTACACAACATTGCTTTGTTATGCTCTTGATTGATCTTCCTTATCGGGTATAATTCAGCTGTTTGTCTGGTTTCTTTTAAATAACACCTTCACAGATTTCTTGAACAGCAAGCTTGAAATCCTCAATGGAAAAACAACAGTTGCCCTGAGAATGGGGGGGGGGGGGGTTAAAAAATGCCCTTTTTTTTTTTTTTTTTTTTTTTTTTTTTTTTGGGTGGTATTACAAAGAATAAGTTCCATTAAACTTGGTTTAGAAAAAGAAGGAAGGGTGGTATTTCTTGCATATTCTAATAAATAGGCTTTTGTCCTTTATAGGAACAAACCTTGGCTCTGAGGAAAGAAGGGATAGGTGTTGTGCTAGACTCTGAACTGCCTCATCTAATTGGCATTGATGATGATCTTCTCAGTACTGGTATCATCTTGTACCACTTGAAGGTAAATACACATCTGTGTTTTCATAGCCTTTATAAGCTTTGTGATTTTTTTTTCAGTAGTATTAATTTGCTATCTAAATATAGTGTATGTTACATTTCTTCACTACAGTAAGAAAAGCTCATTATGTTTCTCTGCTGTAGTAAGAAAAGCTCTTAGGTTGCAATTGATTCAGTTAAAATATCTGCTGATTTATGGTTTAGGTTTATCCTGAGGGTCAATCGGTTAACCAGAGATAGGCATTTAATATTTATACCCATGTATATTGGTTTGACATTCATTTCATTGTAAAACTTGACTTGAAATCAGAATCTGGATTAATTGTCTCAAACCTACAAAGGTGGAAGGACAGTTGAAGCTCAAATTAGCTAATAATATTGTGTAAGAACTGAAAGCATTCTAAAAATACATTGTATCTTTTGGGAGGAGGGAGGTTTCAACTGAAAACAATGCTTGTTTCTTTTTTAATTAGGAGGGCCAAACATATGTTGGGAGGGAAGATGCTATGACAGAACAGGATATTGGTATGGAATTTGGCTTTTTTTTACCTTCTTTCTTCAGTTGTTTTTCCTTCTTTTAACATCCCAGTATGTGAACAAAGCTGCCTTTGCCCTCTTTATTTTTCTCTCTCCCCTTTTTCAGTTAGTTCTCTGTATGTTCTTGTCTGTTAGAAGTTTTAGAATATTTGAGAGCTGAATTATGTGGGTTTTGCTTCAAAGAGCATGACTTCTAGAATAGCTTGTGGGCTTAAAATTTATTCATATACTTGTTACTAATTTATTTCTTGCTTCTCTTGAAATAACATCCTGTAAAAATACCATTCTTTTTCATACAGCACTTGTCACAATTACTGCACAGTCATTCTCTTAACCTTTTGTATAACGACGGTATTGTTATATTGTTATACCTAAAGCAGTCTTTGGACTTTAGATTTGAGTTAAAGAAAAATCTGGAAGTTAGTAAAAAGCAGGTAGGCTGCTTCTACTGATTTTCTTGTTCATTTCTTATCAAACCAACTAACTGCCAGACCTGGACTGCCTTGTCACGTGCCATGGCTGGAAGGCAGTTTCATTAAATAAACTGCATCCTGTAATTCTCAGGTGAGAGACTGAATGTCAAGTAACTTAGTTTGATATATTTTTGTGGGTTAAAAGATGCCTGGATTAAAATAACTATATAAATTCCATTAAACTAGTGAACTTGCGTTGCTTTGTGGTATTAAACAGTACAGGTAGAGATAATCATACATTAGTTGAAGAAGAAAGAGGTATCATTAATAAAAGCCCTGAATGTCATAGAACATAAGAACCTTATTTCAGCCATCCTTGCTAATCTACAAATGCATATTATAGCCTGTCTTTTAAGATTTGTGCATGATTGCTTTAAGGTTAAGAAGCTTTCATTATTTCCCAGTGAAACTGGTCAAAAAAACCTCTCTCTACAAATACATGTGGTTTACTTTTCTGGTTTTTATCAGAAAGAAAGAAGATTTTGCCTATCAGGTGCCAAAACACAGGAGGAAAGAACATTATGCTGAAAAGCCCCTAACCGATGCCACACACTTCTTTCCACTACAGTAAAAGAAAAATCAGGGTCAACATTTAATGCCTGCAGGAGGTGAAAAGGGAAGGAAGAAAACATTGTCCTGAAAAAAGAGAAAAGTTACTCTTGCAGATGTAGTGCAATGTGTCCTTAATAAATTAATATCAGCATGCTAATGTTATTAGATGTTAGGAGACTAATTATGTTACTTCTTTATGTTTAGTTCTTCATGGCCTTGACTTGGAAAGTGAGCATTGCATCTTTGAAAATCTCAACGGTACTGTGAATCTAATACCCCTGAATGGCGCACAGTGTTCTGTGAATGGTATTCAGATTACAGAGGCCACACACCTAAACCAAGGTATTACCCAGTATAATGTCAATTTTGTTTCAGCATCTTTTATTTCATTCTGGCAACAGCACTGAGAAATTCTGTGTGTATATAAAGGGGTTATTGTTTAATAAATTTTAATGCTGTTTCTTTTCATCTGTGGCCGCAAATGATCAGGAGAATCACAGAGCTTTAGTTCTGACAAAGAACTGCCACATGGTGAAAAGAAAGAGAACTCTTTACTAATTTAAGCCACTTCATAATCTAGAGTATGAATTAATAGTTACCATTTGATTACATTGAAAGTTTATTCCTAAAGTGAACTCCATGCCAGGTTGCTTAGGTTGCTGTGATATTACGAATAAGAATAATGGTCTCTACAGGACTAAAATAATGTCAGAGACACTTTCCCCCCTTCCTCCCCAGGCTTCAGGCTGGTCGTACTTAATAATCTATTGCCAAACCCTCTTTCATAGCAGGAGATTCAGCTGGAGTATCTGTTCAGTGCAGCTGTAGGGAAATGACAAAAAGAGGGAGGCTAACCCTTATAGAGGAAGTTTAATTTTAATATAAAGCCTTAAAATCCGGAAATGAAAAAGCAGCTGGGACAGCTGGGAACAAAGGTGTATTGTGCTGGCCTGGAAAGGACTGGCTAACAAATCAGCTGGTGAGTGTTGCAGCCGAGGTTCAGAACATTTTATCTTCCAGGAGCACTCAGAATATCTTCCTACGTAGCAATGAGCTGAAGACCTGTTTAGGAGTGAGGTTGTGACACAGCTCAGCTGCTGAAAAACAATCTCACTTTGCACTCCTGAAAAGAAGCTTTCAGAGTAAGCTTATCCTAACAAAGGAAGAATGCAGTGTGGAACAAGGAAAGTCTTACTCTTTTAATTCAGGTGCTTCAAAAATCTGCTTTTGGAAAGTAAGCATTTCCTCTCTGAACCAAAACTTCTGATTTTGAAAAACATGTATTTCTTAATGTGCAAGGAGAGGCATATGTGCTTGCTTCTGTTACAAATACTGGAGGAAAAAAAAGAAGGCTCATCTCTTATGTTTGAGTAAATCCTTTCAATAAGTCATTAGCAATAGAAACGTTGACATTCATGGCAAATAACACTGTAAACAATAAGAATTGAGTTGCAATGACTCACCTTGATCCTACCACATTTCAGAGGTAGCAAAGGTTTGATGTGCCTCTGAAGAAAGTAGGAATTTGGATGCTATTTTCCTCTTCTAGACATATGTAACAACTTGATTTTTGTACTGTGAAGAGTGGAACCACGACATTTTTTCCTTTCAGATTTCTGTCTAACGACATTTGTAACTCAAAAGAAGGGGAAAGGGTTGCTTAGAGTTACTAAATTGTGAAAAACAGCTGCATCAGCTGACCTGTAGACTGTGTAACCAGACTGAGTCTGGTGGGCAGATCTGATGAAATAACTAGTTTAATGACTCGTGCACCATCCACATATCTTACTTAGTCTCACAGCATGAAGTGCCAACCTCCTTAAATATCTGCTCTAGGTAACACTGATTAACTGCTGATATATTTAAATGTTTCCGTTGATCATTAATAACTGTTCATTTGAAAATGTGTGAAATTTTTAGCCTGTCATGGAGTTAAAAATAAATAAATAAATAAATAAATAATAGAGGCATCGTAATTAATTACCACTTCCTTCTACAGATTACTTTCAGTGTGTGTGAATTCTGGCTAATGTGGCCTTTCTGTGTAAATCTAAGTTACTACAATAGGTTTTGGTTTTTTTCCTTAAGTACGTATGGTAGGATTTCTAGAGGTAACTGAATTAATATTCACAATTAGATTTTGTCCTTTAAAAATATATCCTCACCTTAAACAAGGTTTTCATTTTTTTTAGATGAAGCTACCAACCCTTCGGTACTTAACCTCCCACTGCTTGTTTTTCATACTTCATTAATTAAAAAAACCCAAACTTTGAAAAATTAAAAAAAAAATTGCTTTTAGAAGTTGGTAAGATCTTAATTATAGTTACGTCCCTTTGCATAGATCCAAAATATTACTATGTAGGTCAGAAATGCTTGATGATGTTCAACAGGCAGTCTTGTATATACAAATATAGGTGTGTGCATATGTGTCTTCTCAGTTGTTCATTAGTGGATTGTTTGTTATTTTTCTCCCCTACGCTATCCGGTCCTTTTTGTGTTGGAGTCAACCAGCTAAATTGTGAGATGAGAGCTCCACAACTGATAGACTTTTGTGCTTACTTTTCATTGTCGCTCTCTTAGTACTATCAGTGTATTTGACAAACATTTTTTCTTTGCCATTTAACGTGCAAGGAGAATGAGAATTGTTGCTTACAGTAAATAAATGGAAAGCAAATCTAGTTATGTTTTCATGATGACATTTATGGTGAACTTTGAACACTTCCATTCTGATGGAAAGCTGCATTGTACGACAGCAGACACTTGAACCTGGTGCTTAGGAAATGTTTGATTGCACGGTTTTGTTCCTAAAGAGGCTTTGATGCTGATGCTTATATAAGGTCTGCCAAGTGGGAATTAAGATTGTAGAGATTTTCCTTAATAATAGAACAATGCAAAAATGGTCACAGGATTCAGGGAAGTACTACAAGAGAAACCTTGGAATTGCTCTTATGATCTGTCATCTGGTTTTGATTGTCATGTGCTTGATGTTAAGACTCTATTCTTTTAAATTCATGAAGTCAGAAACACAGATCTGTGACTGTATTCATTCTGAAATGTTTATGAATTCATTTAAGTTGCTTCCACCTAGTAAAAAGGTCAAAAACATTTGGAAGTATTTATTTTTATTTGCAAGTAACGGAAGGAATTTTGTAGAAATCCTCACTGTCACAAAATCCCCTTCCAGGCAGTCAGCAGGAGTGGAACAGATAAATGTTTGGGATAACTGTGAGCATCTGAAGTAGTGGAAGAGTGAAACCAGTTTTAGCCCTCTCACTACAGTAGTCATGACTTTCAGGGATCCCTTTCAATATGCTTTCATAGCAGTATACCAGGCACGCTTCTCAAAGGAAAGCTCATCATATAAATTAGTGGTGGTATTAAAATGACTTGCCAATACAAACCTACATACAGATTTATGAAAAAATAATCATTTTTAAGATTAGATAATCAATATGTTCCAAAACTGATGTGCTCTGTAGACCGCAGTAAGTGATGTTGTGACTATAGTACTTTTTTCCCCATTTATTTGCCAAGACTAAATGATCTTATTTGGGTTGATATTTCTAATTAAGTTAATTTTAAAGGGAGCATTCCATATTAAGGACAGAGTTTCATTCTCAGATGTTAATAATTTGGGTTTAGTGAACAGTCTGTGCAGTTTTTTCATACTGTGAGTGTAACGGAGTCCTTTTTTATAAAAAAAACTATACCAACCAACAGATAAATGTGTAATTCTGTAGTGGTTAACTTGGAAGACTTCCATGTTGAGACAGTCATGTTATACCACTCACAATATACTTCTTAGTAAGAAAGTATTAATCTTGGTGCCATTCTCTTTAAAATCTGACAAGAATTTTTCAGGATCTCATTATTTGCAACCTGTACCTTAACTGATTAAATACAATAATGGATTGCTGAATGCACATATGAATTATTCAAGGTTCTTCCCTCTGAAAAATAACTATTGGGTATAAAAATCTAATAATCCCATTCAGAGTGACAATAAACTTAAGTATTGTTCCACATAGAGAAGAAAAAGGTAAGTGAGAGTACAAATTAGGGAGATCTGGAGCTTTCAGTGTGGGTGGATTCAAACCTGACTGCAGTCAGTAGTGGATGGCCAAGCTTGTGCATTGAACATTTATGGACATTCCCATTGTATCTGGTACCTACTGGTGGCTTCCAAAGTAGCTCTGTTAAAGAGTTTATAGACCAACTTGGGGCAGATGCTTCCACTGCTTCCACTACCTACATTTATTATGTAACTGAACTTCACAATTGATCTTTGTGTGTGTGAACATGTGTGTTTTATTTGGCTGAGGAAGGAATAAACTGTATACCTCAGTTAACATAGCTGTGACTATGCGTTGTTGTACGCTTGAATTGTCAAAATGCATTTTCTTTTTATTGTTGCTTAATGGAAGTCTTTGCTTACCTATTGTATGTCTGAAAAATTACATGGCTTTTTCAGGTACAGAATGTTGTCAGTGAATGCTGTGTGTTTTTCTCATTAGGTGCTGTTATATTACTTGGAAGAACCAATATGTTTCGCTTTAACCATCCCAAAGAGGCTGCTAAGCTAAGGGAGAAAAGAAAGGTGAGATTTGGTGTTTAATTTAAATTTAATCGGTGTTTAAATTTAAACTTCCATGGTTTTCATGCTACTTACCTTGATTGATGTAGAACACTACTTTAAAATTTGTTTCACACACTTTAGTTAGTATTTCAGCAAGCAAAACAAAGTAAGAGTTTGTGAGCACATTGACATACATCAGTGTTTGCCTAATACATTTATTTTATGGTCTGTTGTTAGAGTGGACTACTGTCTTCCTTCAGCTTGTCTATGACAGATCTTTCAAAATCTTGTGAGAACCTGTCAGCAGTTATGCTTTATAATCCAGGGTGAGTATATTCTAAACTGTTAAATTTCCAACTATTCTATGTTTTAGTGGTTTGAATGTTCCAAATGGCAGGAATGGCAGATAATTGGTTCTCAGGTTATGCTTGTTAAATAATGGACTTCTGAATGAAGCCAGAACTTTTCAGAAATGGTGTGTGAACTATTCCATACTAGAAAATGGGATGAAGGGACACCATGGAGCTCTCTTTACTTGGGATTTCTTTGCTCAAGTGTGAGAAGTGTAACTGCACCAGCAAACAGCAACAAAGGAAGTTGTAGTACCTGGAGGCTGGGAGGCAACATTTGCATTAAAACCGAGGCAATTCAGCACGATAACGACGTGGCAAATTTTACCTTTGTACTTTCTTCAGAATTACAAATTAAGTATTTTTCCTGAGAAAAAAATGTAAACTGAAAAGATCACTCGAGTCCGTATAATAATACCAATGCAAGCATAAAAAGGCTGGGAAATGAATGTCTTATGTTCTTGCCTATATATCTCCTAGTAGGTGGCCAAGTTAGGATGTGGAAAACAGTTTTACTATGCAGGTACAATGGCATAGACTGCTTAACATAGAGAAGCTGGTTTTAATGTTTTTACCATTGTTCTTAAAGTGACTTAAAGCGAATTGATGGTGTTTTGTTCTTGATTTTATCCACCCCCACCCCCCCAATAGCGGGTGCCTGTGTTTTGAATTGAGTGAGAGATGAGGCACTTTAACCACTTAGACACTTTTGAAAAATTAGTTTGATCTAAAAATTTCTAGTGACAGTTGCTAGTATTACATTTTCTGTGGTGACTGCTGTTTGTTACCCCTGGTTATTGATCAGCTACCATGGGCTTTTCCCCAATTAATAATGTTACTCTGCTACAATGCTGTTCTGCATAATTGCATTATATGGTAGAGTACTGACCTTGACTCTGCAGTCAACATAGAGTAGGATGGATTGTTTCAGCATTGCCTCACTTTTAGTCTTTGAGTTTTATAGCAAAATATAGTGGTGTGGGCAAGGCTGTACTGAAGGTGGGCTTAAGAATGATATCTCTATCCAAAGAGTTCATACTGTCTTCAGATAATGTGTCTCATAGAGAGGATTTTTTTTCCATAAACATTATTAAAAAGAAGAGAAAGTCTATGGAGTTACTTGATTGTCTCTGATGCAATGGATTGCAGCAAATTCTTCTTTTCCCCTGATACGTTTTGTGGAATGTAGCTTCTTTTTTCCTTATCAGTTCTTGAAACATCTCACCCTCCTTCCCTGGAAATCAAATAGTATGAATAATATAATTAAATTATCAGTGTATGCAGCAATTTTTAGAAACACTGCTGTTTTTCTCATCTAACATTTCCTGTCGCTTTTCTTTTCTTTTCTTGGTGTGATTAAGAGCAGTGTTGCTGTTGAAATTGAGGATGAGAATAGGTGAAACATTCTTCATGTTCCTGAGCACTTTCATGCTTGTGTTTTATTAGATTATAAACTACAAGCAGAGGGTTAATTACTGGTATTTGCCTGCTCATTTACACTCAATTAATTCTCATGAACTGGCTTGGAGGAATTAGATATTTTGTTGTATTTAATCCTTTCTTGTCTTCAGAAATTATGCATAAGGCTCACGTTACAGGAGGAACACAGGTCTGCATGGCTGTCACTTCTTTGTGAGCAATAAACCCTATCTGAGGTTGTTCCATAGTCACTGTTATGCAAGTATGTTTTTCTAAGTGAGGAAGCTTATGAATCATAGAATGATTTGGGTGGCAAGGGACCTTTCAAGGTCATCTAGTCCAGCCCCCCTTGCAGTGAGCAGGGACGTCTAGAACTAGATCAGGTTGCTCTGAGCTCTGTCCAACCTGACCTTGAATGTTTTCAGGGATGGGGCACCTACCACCTCTCTGGGCAACCTAGGCCAATGTTTTACCACCTTCAGTGTAAAAAATGTCTTCCCTGTAGCTAGCCTAAATCTATTCTCTAGATCATCCCTTGTCCTGTTGCAACCGGCCCTCATCTGGACCTGCTCTAACAGGTCCATATCTCTCTTGTGCTGAGAACTCCAGAGCCGGACCCAGTACTCCAGGTGTTGTCTTACCAGTGCAGAGTAGAAGGGCAAAATCACCTCCCTCGACCTGTTGACCACACTTCTTTTGATGCAGCCCAGGTTGTGATTTGCCTTCTGGGCTGCGAGTGCACATGTCCAGCTTTTCACCCACCAACATCCACAAGTTCTTCTTGGCAGGGCAACTCAATCCCTTCACCCCCCAGCCTGTATTGATACCAAGGGTCTACTTGGCCTTGTTGAACCTCATGAGGTTCTCAAAGACTTCTCTCTTGAGCTTGTCCAGGATGCTCTGGATGGCATTTCATCCCTCAGGTGTGTCAGTGGCATAGCTCAATGTCATCTGCAAACTTGCTGAGGGTGCACTTCATCCCACTGTCTATGTCATTGATGAAGGTACTAAAACCACACTGGTCCTAGTGGTTGCGTATTCGTAATTTAAACTTTTACCTCTATCTTTAGATGCTTTAACTATGTTTAAAACAATAAATGCCACACCTAATAATACACACTGTCCTCACAGTGCAGAGGTGTGTGTCTTCCTAATAGAGGTCTTTATAACAGATCAGTGATTTAAAAAATAAAGCAAAACAAGCAAACTGAACAACAAAAAAAACCAACCCCAAACCTCAAATATGACTGTTTTTACTGCTTTTATGACTGCTGCAAAAGGAGGGTAGGCTTTAAAGTTTTCACTACATCTTTCCAGGCAGTAATTTGGGAACTGCAGCTTTTCCCTTCAGTATGGGGTTTCATGACAACGCGTTTTGAAGCAAGCAAACTCCAAGCATTTAGACCTTAGTAATAATTCAAAGCCAACGGCCTCGTATTTTTAAAGAGTTGGTTTGCAGAATGTTTGAGCTCTGCATTTCCAGCTGGGAATGCTGCTTAGCAAGTACTGTGCTGCAGTGGTTGTTCTTCTGAGTGGTGACTGTGTTCAGCCTAGGTAAAGTGTTCAATAAATCTGGCCTCTGGCAGTGTAATTGTACCCAAGGTGAGGGTAAGCATCCTGCTTTCTGGATAACTACAGATGGAAAAGAATATTCTACAGTAAATTAGGGTGGGTGGGTTGGTTGGTTGGTTTGTTTGTTTGCTTTTCCAGCAGGAGCAATGCAGGACGTGGTCCTTTTGGTATCACCCTTTATTACAATAGTTTGTAGCATCTGTTTATTTTAACATAATAGTTACACTGCCCACCAGCAGTGTAGATCTAGATTCAGTAGCTGGCCCTCTGGGGTTCTTCTTTTGTGGACTTCTGTATATGACTAGCATTTTGCCTACTGTTAATTTAGCACTTCCAAGACCACCTTTGCTTCCAGGGTTTTAATTGATTACCTAAAGGCTGGTAGCTAAATTTGCAGTTACCACAGGATACAAAAAACAGTTTGTAAGATCCGGCATCTTTAGCAATCCATGGCAGAAGAGCCTGTGGGGTTATTACGTTCAGTTGTTGTGAAAGCGAAGGAATGATGGATTTTGCCTACTGTATCTGTATCTTTCCCATGTGAAAATGTTACCTTTAATTGTGTTTTCAGATGGGTGGTCTTTTTTGTGTGACTTTCGTTGGGTGGGTGGGTGGGGGTGTTTGTTCAGCTGTTTGATTTCCTGTATGTGAAGGTGGTTGCATAAAATGTTGGCTTAACATGCAAAATACTTTGTTCTGCTGGTTCCTAGTCTTTGTTTTTAATCTGGTGTCATGCAACACTGCTTCAGATAATAAGCTTTGGATAAAATAGAATTTTGCATATAGATTTATGCTGAAGATTTCATTTGTGGACCCTTTGTAAGCTACATTGTGCTGTAACTCTAAAACCACTCATGAGAAACCTTGGTCTTGTCATAGATTTAGCATGGAGAGTTTTGTTTTGTTTATTTTGGTTTGTTTTTTTTTTTTAATTAATCTCATAAATTAGGCTACTGAACAGCATTGTAACATCTTTGTAGTCCTGCCAGTACTCCGTCTTTCCTAACAGATGTAGTACCAGATCGCACTTTTGTGCTGTATAAATTAAGCTTTTGTAGTACTGTACTAGTAGAACTGGCTTCCATTCTCTGCACCTTATCTACACTGCTCTTATTACTAGATATGCCATGTTTTCCAGGAAAACGGTGTCTATTTAATTCAATGCTGATCAGATTAAATTCCTTTGTGGTAGATCTACAAAAGAAGAAAGAGTGGCTTCTAGTCTTTAATATCTGTATATTTCTTCCGTTTTAATTTCAAGCTAATACTTTTTTTTTTTTATTCACAATAGTGCTCATATTAATAAAGGAAGTAGAGGCTATGTGAAAAAGGTTTTTATTATGGATTGACTAAACCAGAAAACATCAGTCTTGCATCTGTGCCTTGTGAAACTGGCAGTGATTTGTTATAGCCAGTGATTTTTCTTTTTCTTTTCTTTTTTTTTTTTTGTTATGCTCAAATTTTCAATTTTTTTTACTAGCTTCTTAAAAAAACCAAGATTTCTTCCATCATTGACTGCCCTCCTGCCTCCCCATATTCTCTCCTCTCCTGAAATAAATTTGAGCCCATAACCACTTTGAAGCAAATGTTGCAAAGGTAATGGTCTCAAAAGTGGTGAATTACTAAATATATTGAGAAAATAAGCAGCCCGCTGAGGAAGACAGGCATCAGCATTATCCCTGCAGAATTCAAGGATGCAGCATGAGCACCTTTGATAGAAAATAGACACTGTGAATAACCCCATGGTAGGAGACTCTTCAGTTGAGTTCAGACCTTCTTAGGCACCACCAAATCTGTGTAGCACTAAAACACCAGACTGTGTTAGCCATCCTTTTCATAGGATTGTTTATTTATCTAAAACGAATTAAATGTGCATTTATAGGACAGCTAGGTGTATTGTTTGGAAGCTGTCAATTTGGATGTTGATGATGATCCATGTTTGACTTTGGGAAATAGCCATTTTCACCCAAGGAAGAACCACTTCTACGTAGTTTACTCCTCTTTCCTCAACAACCTTTTGAGCACCACCAACTTTATTTCAGTATAATCTAAAACTGATTGGCATGACACCACTGTTGAAGGTATTGGAGAATTACCTCAAAGAGGAAAATCATGGAGCTTTCACAGCTGATCTTGTTTTATATCAGGCTGATTGCTGTGAAGCTTTATTTCCTTCTCTCAGATTTCAATCAAAAGCTACTTACCATTTTTATGCTTCTATAAAATACGTTTGCCAAATTATATGTTTTGTAGGACAGTCAAAATAGCAAGATATTTTTACTCTGGGTTTTGCACATTATGTTAGCTAATCTGAAACGTTTTGCTTCATTATGGATGGCTTAAACAAACATGGGAATACCTGTAAATCAACTTTGCCAATTGGCTAAGCAAAGATGGTCTACATCTGACAGCGCTCAACGGACACCTGCAATTCCACAGACAGGAGCTGTATTCCTCAGGGTCCATATTAATTTTGGGCTGAAGTAGTGATGAATATAGTGGCATTTGTCAGCTAAGCCTTAGGTAAGATGTGATAACTAACAGCTCTGAATTCCAGAGGTAGATCACAGTCAAAGTGAGTGCTTTAGTGGTTTAGCTAAAAAAAAAAAAAAAAAAAAAAAAGGAGGGCAAAGACAACCCAAAGCACACAGTAACCATTAAATTAATCTTTTACTTTCTGAAAGTCCCTTCGGAATGATTTTTCTCTTGCATAACTTTGTGGATTTTGTGTTGCTACTACAGAAATTGTAATCAAATTAAAAATACAAAGTTGTTATCATCTCTCCTTGTGCTGTCGTGTTGAGATAGTGCCCATCCTGGCCGTTTTCCTAATGCCAATGTGAAGGGACCCTTGGTGAGACATTTACATGAAAGCTCTGAACATCTGGAGTTGTGTATAAAATAAATCTACATTTACTAATCTCTTAGTAATTGTAGGAGGCATTTTAAAAATTGAATTTGTGAGAAATAGGGAAAAATGGAATTTGTTAAACTAGTTTTTCTCCAATATTACAGTAGTTAGAAAGATGCTTGTTGACCATGCACCAAAGTGCATTTAAATTGCTTTATAAATGTTAGATTATTGATTTTTTAAATTATTATTATTTTGGTGGGTGTTTTCAAGGGCCATTCCTTGTTGTTATATTCATTTGTATGATTGTTAGAAAGAAATATTAAAAACACTTGATTAAAAAACCCAACTGTCTATAAAATTGTGATTGTGACACAAACTACAGCTTGTCAAATACTTAAAAGTTAAGTTGAGGTACAGTCTTCCTTTTCTTTTTTTTTTTTTTTTTTTTTCCCCAGTGTTTATGGACTGTCTCTAACTTGCCAACTCCTTAAACCAGAGCAGGCCTCAAGTAACTGGATATTTGTGTAGTTATTTCAATATTTCAGTCCATATGTATGTTCCTTATCCTTTCTTTAATATTTATTTTGAAAAATTTCCTTACAAAATCATCAGTATTTCAAAGGAAATTAATATAAGAAAGACTTATGTACAACTGTACTAAGAGCTGATATGAAATATGACATAAAATACTCTTCCATAATTGTTCAGAACAGCATCAGACTAAATACATTAAAAACACAAAATATTTTGGATAAACTGGTTTGAATTGTGTTCTTTGCTTGAATGTTGTACTTGGCAGGAATTTAAGGTTTTTCAACCCCAATAATTACATCATAATGGTTTTTCTTCTCGAGAAGAAAAGGAAGAACTACAGACATGCCCTAGCATAGTTTTGTAGCTCTTGCCCTTCTCAAAAGTAGCCAAGTTAATAAACCATAGGAAGAGGAGCATTGATTTAACTACCTATAGCATTTGAAAAATGTGTTCAGAAAGAAAAAAAATAAATTTGACTTTTGAGTTGCGACAAATGTTTTATGAATCTAACCAATTTAAACTCTAATAAAACAAACTGTTGTTGACTTAAAAATATTCTGTGCTGCTAATATGTTTTTTCTATCAATTTCTTTATTAATTTATTGCTCATTTCCCCCTGCCTCCCCTGGTAGCCTTTTCCCTGTAAAAGGACCAATCTGTCTAAGGTAGAGAAATTAAATTTTTATGTATTGATTGCCCTGTCTGCATGTAGTTAACTTGCAGAGGCTGTGCTAATCATTTATCTGTCTTGTTTAACTTTACTTTTTAAATAGATTTGGGGGTTGTATTGTTTTTTTATTATTATTATTTTTAACTTTTGTTGTTGGTTGGTTGGTGGTTTTTTCCCACCACTCAGAAATTTATTTACTTTTTTGTTTGTGCTTATGTCACACAGCATGATACCTAATTTGTAACCCTAAGGAAGGAAATATTTTCTGTTATTGGGGAAAGTTCTATAAAACTTTTGATTTGTACCATTGTTACAATCTTCCAAACAGACACTGAATTGCATCATATCATCCTATTTTTTTTGTGATACTCGGAAATTAATAACCTTACTGTCTTGGTTTTGTTTTCAAATCAGGCTAGAATTTGAAAGACAACAACGAGAGGAGCTTGAAAAATTAGAAAGTAAAAGGTAACATTATTCTCAGTGGTCTTCTAAGTGTATGTATAGATGCTGTAGACTTACTTAAATCATTAATTTGGCATCACTCAGCAAGCAGATGATCCTGAAATAAATAACTTTATTTTGCTTTGTCATCTCTGATGATTTTGGTTATGTTCTCAAACTGTTCATTTTTATTGATTAGTAAGAGATAGACACGCTGAGTTGTAGCAAACTGTGATCTTTAGCAAAGAAGATGCCAAACACAAAGGTATGAGGAGGATTGATTATACAAATGTAATATATAACTCTCGCTCTTAATTTTCATTGTCGTATTTTAAAAGAGGGGAAATTACATTCTTTCTTCAGATCTCTTTTTATGGTTTATTGTATTTTGAATTAAATCTTGATTAGAAAAACTCCAGTTATAAACTCTGCTTCTCTGAAATAAAACTGGAGTGCTAGTATGGGCCTACCAATCATACTTATCAGTAGATTATTTTGAAATCAGTTTGAAGTACAGAAGAAAGTATTGTCAGTGGGCAAACTGAGCTAACTGTTCTGGCTCATCCCACCTTCTAAGATTTGTAGATGTGACAGTTCTCACCTTGTTGGAGATCACAGCACTGATAAGATTCATAAGCTGAAAGACACTTTCTGCCGTCTCAGCTTTAGACTACTTGCTCCATTTTGAAAGAGCTGTTTATATGGTTGGACTAAGTAAACTCAGAAAAACCCAGAAAGTCTGAAGTATTAGATGATGTTATGCAGAAAATGATACAACAGAATCACTGCTATTTATCCTCTTATGTTGATAGGTTATGAATTCAGATTGTGCTGAAGCTGATATGCTTGTGCTTTAATTTATCTGACTAACTTCTCGCAAAATAACCAACTGACTTGGGGATTGTCTCTACACGTATTTGGGAGATTGTATTATGGGGATAATAGTGATCTTCAAATCTCAGTCTGTCCTTGTTTGAAATGCACTAGAACCTTTTAAAGAGAGATTGCAAAGGACATAATAAATTGTTTTAAAGTAATTTCGCTCTCAAATGTGTCTGGTTTTAACCTTATAGTCCTGTTTATCAATGTCAGTTCATCTAAAAAGAAGATACTGGTTTAGTTCATTTGTTGGCTTAAATTTGGTGAGGCAAATCTCAAATTGAGTCCCTTTATTCAAGTTTGTGTATATGAGAGTATATATATAAATATGTTCTCTCAATTTTTTGGTTGGATTTGACAGAACTAATACTTTCTCATTTTCTACTAACATAAGTGCTATATAATATGTCTATAACTTCATATATCCACAAGTTCTTATGTCAGAATAGATTATATCAATCTTTTTACCATTTGTCTCATGCCCTGAGTCACTTCCAAGCAAGGCAAGATCTTAACCCGTGGCAAAACAAAACTAGTCAAAAAAGAAACTGCTATGTAAACTGCAAAATTCTTGTCCAAAACTTTTTCACTTCCAAGGGAAATGTTATCTTTTGGAAGACAGATGTTTGAAATACTGCATGTAAATGTTTTACTGTAGGAAACAAATAGAAGAGATGGAAGAAAAACAAAGATCTGACAAAGCAGAACTTGTAAGAATGCAGCAAGAAGTAGAGTCACAGCGCAAAGAGACAGAAATAGTACAGCTGCAGATTCGAAAACAGGAAGAGAGTCTGAAGCAGAAAAGTGTTCATATTGAGAGCAGGTTAAAGGATTTACTGGCTGAAAAAGAAAAATTTGAAGAAGAGAGATTACGGGAGCAACAGGAGATAGAGCTTCAAAAGAAAAAGCAACAGGAAGAAATTTTTGCCCGGGTCAAAGAGGAGTTGCAGCGACTACAAGAACTTAATCATACTGAAAAGGCGGAGAAAATGCAGATTTTCCGTGAATTAGAAAAGCTTAAAAAAGAAAAAGATGAACAGTATGTTAAGCTCGAATCAGAAAAAAAGAGACTTGAAGAACAAGAAAGGGAGCAGATAATGCTGGTGGCTCATCTAGAAGAACAGCTTCGAGAGAAGCAGGTCATGATAGAGCTTCTGAAGAGAGGGGATGTACAAAGAATTGAAGAAGATAAAAGAGATCTTGAAGATATTAGAGAATCTTTTTTGAAAGTTAAGGAAGCCCGATCTGAAGGTGATGAAAACCATGAAGAGTTAGAAAAAGCACAGCATGATTTTGTAGAATTTAAAAGAAAACAACTGGAACAGTTGACTATTTTGGAAAAAGATTTGTTTCAACAAATGGATCGCCTAGAAAAGGAAATAGCAGATGAAAAAAGAGCTCTGGAACACTTGAAATTTGCACATGAAGAACATTTAAATCTCAGGAGAGATGATGACAGCTTTGTGGATGCCGTACTCAAGGGTGAAGAAGTTGACAAGATAAAGCCAGTGGAGTACAGGCTTCAATCTAAAGTACGCCAGCACGAGTACCTGAAGAGCAATCACTTGCCAGCTCTGCTGGAAGAAAAACAAAGAGCTTCTGAAGTCCTTGATAGGGGCTTATTAGGGTTAGATAAAACTCTCTATCAAATAGAGAAAGAAATAGAAGAAAAAGAAGAGCAACTTGCCCAGTATAGAGCTAGCACAAATCAGCTGCAGCAGCTTCAAGAAACCTTTGAATTCACAGCCAATGTAGCTCGTCAGGAAGAAAAGGTTCGGAAAAAGGAAAAAGAAATCCTTGAATCAAGGGAAAAGCAGCAGAGAGAGGCGCTCGAGCAAGCTGTTGCTAAGTTAGAAAGGAGGCACTCTGCTTTGCAACGTCGTTCGACAATAGACTTGGAAATTGAAGAGCAGAAACAGAAGCTTGCCACCTTGAACAACAGCTGCAGTGAACAGGCAGGTCTGCAGGCTAGTCTAGAAGCTGAGCAAAAAGCCCTCGAACAAGACCGAGAACGGTAAGTGTTGTGGTAGCTTCCATTTATTAGAACCTATCCACAAAATGTGAATCATTTTATACCTTAAATGTTGAGAGAGCGACTTGTTCTGTGTCCCAGTATTGGAGCTTCTTGATGACTTTCAGATCATTTACCCAGAACTGAAACTCTGTTTTCCTTTTTAAAGGATTCTTGCTCGCTCATTAATTTCTGTTGTTTGGGTACTTGCCCCATCCCCAGCAGAAGCATATTTGTATGAGCCATCACAGCATTTAAATTGTTTTACCTGTTTAGAAAGTTCAGCCAACCTTATGTTCTGCTCTTCCAAAAACATCTACTGTCTAAGAGGCTTTTTTTAATTTTAAAATATTCATGTGTAACATTCTGTATCTCTATCAGTAACAACCTAGATGTTTGTTCAAGATTGACAGAGTAGCTTGCTGGCTGTCTCTCTCAGCTGATGATACACTGAACACTTCTGGTATTCAAAGTAAGCAGATGTAATGTTTAATTTGTTGTTACTGGTTTCAGGGCTGAATAAAATAGACTAGCCGTATCCATGTAATTTTGATGGTGAGGCTTCAATTCAGCCCTTATGTGATGACAAACCCTTTGAGGTACAGAAGCAATGTCATCAGTTACACACATGTTTTCTGGCAGAGTAAAATTCAGCCTAAGTATGGAAGGCTCGGAGAAAAGTAATTCTCATAGGGAAGGATCTTTCCATGTGGAAGAAGAGGAAGAAATATTTTATTTTTAGTGTGAGCCAAAATCCACTGGGATTAATGCACTTAATACATTCAGTATGGAAAAAAAGGCAGAATTGCCATTTTTAAACGTGTTGTCTGATTTGCTAATACTAGAGCTTTAAAACCTGTCATTACTAGTGAAACAATGAAGTGTTTTTTCTTGAGGTAACGTTTGTCGTTTGGTTTTTCAGTGTTCTAAAAATGGGCTCTTCTTTCAAAAGCCCTCCAAACAGATTAGAAAAAACACCTAAATCTAAACTTGATTAGAAAAAAAACACCTAAAAAAAATGCTCTTGTCTCTAGTCAAATTGAAGAAGTCTTACATATCCTCTTCCTTTTGAACCATTATAAGAAGTTTCTTTCTATACCCTGTGTAGAGGTCACTTTGTCAATGCTTAGAGCCACATTGCATGGGTTTCAGTTAAGCATTTTCAATATTGACTGATCATTTTGTGGTAGTTATTGCCATTATTTTTCATAATTGTCTTGAACATAAAAATCATGTTTTCTGGACTAAGCATCTCACTTGACTAAAGTCAGCTATAAACAACAAGAAGTTCCACATAAATAAACAGCTTAGTTAGCCCTCAAGAGATAGCTGGGTTGTGTGATAAGTGGAAAAAATACTGTATCAGCTACAAGTCTGACGTTTGGAAAAGATACCAAGGAAGTAAAAAGATTGTTGGTTTGGTTTTGGTGATGTTTTTTTTTTGTTTGTTTACTTTAAAGTCCTCTTGCACAAGCTAAATAAAACTTTGAAGTCTTTCAGTGAATCGCCACAGGGTCTGAATAATTCAACTCAGAATGTTTTTATGCATGTTGAGGCAGAAGAAAACCTTAAGATACCTGGTAGTATGTTAAATGCCTCGGGTTACTGACTGGTCCTGTGTTTGTTTACATTTCACAGTACACAATGTCTTGGCTGCTATAGTAAGCATATGAATTGTGTATGTTTCTCACTGTCTATCTAGATATCATGTGATGATGTCCTCTGGTTCAGATCAGTGTGAACTCCCTGAAAATGTTTTAATCCAGGGTTCATTGGACATGCTCTGCGTGTGCGAGTCCATCATAACTGGAGAAGATTTTTTTTTTCCAGTTTGAATAATGTGTTAGCTCAAATTCTTTCACCTACAGGGATGACACCCAAAATGATAATCTGAATTTAACTTAAACTGGAATAGTGCATATACATTTTGTCTTTACTGGCAGAGCTTTGTGGCAATAGAATGAACATAAAGCAACTTCAGAGACATGTTTGAGGCAATGGGATGTATCACTCACAAGTGGCAAGGTGCAGTTTAGTGTACTTGCTGGTGGGTGCATCACACGGCTGGATAAGTTTATAGCTCTAGGAAGTGATATCTTTTGATAGGAGGATGTTTACAAATCAAGGGACAAGCTTTGTTCCTTTAATGTAATTCTGATTTTTTGTGGTGAAATTGATTTTCCATGGATGCAAACACTCTATCAGCCATCTCCCATCCACTTTCCCTCAGGATGCAAGATTGTTTTGCTGCTAATCAAAAGAAACAGATGGCTTCTGGCAGTGCTGCAAAAAGTACTCTAAAAATGAAGTGACAATTCAGCCTGCTTTAGATTCATCATCCCTTTAATTCTCTGGTTTAACCTCCAGGATGGAATAAAGTAGTTGTAGCATTGTACTTCAATTTAGATACAGGCAATTGCAAGATAAGTGGTAGAATCCCAACTTTGCATAGTTTCTCCTGCTTTTGCAGGAACTTGTCTTCTTTTATTCTTTAATTTTCAAGTAAACCTTTAGAAAAACAGTTACCTTTAGAGTCAAAAGTTGTAGCAGAAATGGGGAAAATGATTACTCTCTTATAAATCTAGTCTTGTGTTACTAATCTAATCTTAGTTACATTACAAGTGAAAGCCTGTTCTGCAGATTACTTTGTTATAATAAGAGTTGAATTTGACTAAGTGATAAATATTGCAAGAAGTGCTTCTTCCTTTATACTAGATGTCTCAGGCATTGTCAGTCAAAAATACAGTATGGAATTTGACATATATTCTGTGCATAAGCCTGATGGGTAAGAAATTTAATTGTTAAAGAAAGTGAGAAGGCTTTCATTTTCAAAGGTGATTTATTTTATATATATATATATAAGTACTAGATGGTTGATGTAGGTAAATTTTAAAATGACTGTATATATATACACAGATGGAAGGGATAATCGAAAACTAAGAATTATATCGATCATACAAAAATGTAATTATTTTCT
>JANIJG010004814.1:62988-90659 GCA_024611175.1 Megaceryle torquata | reverse complement strand
AGTACTAGATGTTTTATGTAGGTAAATTTTAAAATGACTATATATATATACACAGATGGAAGGAATAAGTGAAAAATAAGATTTATATCTATAATACAAAAATGTAAAGATTTTCTTATAGTTTTGGTTTGCCGTATCATTTTTTTATGTTGTCTTTGGATTAGTGATGTATTTTGAGTTTTTAATTTTTCTTCCCCCCATTTTATTCTTCTGCTTCCCAGTGGAAGCTAAGAACTAGGGTCATTGATAGAGTTCTGTAATGAGGAAAGTTTACTCAAGTGATCTGAATAGAAAGGTTAAGTCTTATGAATTAATGTTTAATGTCCTGAGATATCTTTTCCATTGCAAGTTACTGAAGTTGGTTTATTTAACTTAATCCTATTGTGTTATAATGTGGTTTTGAGCTGTCTCTATTTTCCTAAATAAGCTTAAAGAACAATTATGATTTTTATATATTCATAAATAGTAATACGTGCAATCTTACATGCATGTATCCTAGTGCAAGTACAGTACTTCCCATAAGAACTGTGGGAATCCACTGTAAACCAAAGCAAATGACATTTGAAGATCTCTTTATAGTCTGGACCAGGAAATTCAGCAGCTGAAGCAAAAAATATACGAGGTTGATGGTGCTCAAAAAGGAAATCATGGGACATTAGAAGAGAGACTTTCCAATACCACCTCCCCTACCAGCCCATCAAAGCCACAGCCACCCACTGCTCAGCTAGTTGATGATAGGTAAGTAATATGTATTTCTGCAATGTTTTGCTAGGAATACCAACAATAGCTTTAGAAAAGAAATATTTTGAAAGATTGTTCTTCTAGGGTTGAATTTTACTTAAACACTGTAATTGTACTTGAATTTTATTTCTAGACTAGTCTTTATTTGTTGTATTTTATTTGAAATAACCACCAGCCTAATCTGTTGCTCCTGTGCAATTTGTTTTAGAATAGAGGATTGGGAAACAGTAGGCTAAAATATATTTAAATTGGTTTTGTGTTTACAGTTGCTTGTCTATATGGTCTTGCTTAAGTGTATATAAAGGCAACAAAATAAATGGAATTGTCTTAAGACCTTTTTTTAATAGGGCCTGGTATCACTTAAAAATCTCTTCTCTTCTCTTTTCTTTTTTTTTTTTTTTTTTTTTCCCCCCCACTTGTACACACAGTTGTTAGTATCAACTTTAGGAATATTCCTTCTGTTTGAAGACCAAACCCTTGTTAGCCCAAGTTGCTGATACCATCAAAGTGATAAAAGCAAACTGTTAACTAACTTAAGATGCAACCCCAGCCTTCTATTTCTTCTTCATTGCTCTTGCCCTTACTGCCACTTGTATGTAGAGCTGTACCCATAGCAGTAGCTTACCCTGGTTGTCTGATTGTGTCTAATTGTGATAACACATCGTTAACCTTTGTTAGGTGAAAACTTACTCAAAAGTCCATATTCCTTAAGGAGAGATCAGACTGGTGTATCATTAAGCCTTCAGAGTAAGAGTTGTGCAGTACTTAAGGTTCATAAGCACTTCAAAGAGAACCCTTCAGCCCATCTTCATTTTTATCTAAAATATATATATATTTTTTCACCCCTACTCTTCTGTATACTGAAGGATAAATGCCTTTATTGAACAAGAAGTGCAGAGAAGGCTCCAGAATATTCATCAAAAAGCTGAGGATAATGATGTTAGCCTGTTCTGGTCTACAGAAAGTGTAAAGGTGAGTAGAGATGGATAGAAAATTCTGACTTTCGATGCACCATGCGTGACCACTGATCTAGTTTGTTTTTCAATAATTTGCATGTCCTTCTATGTTTACTTAATTTTATTTTACAAAAAAAGTAAACAGTGAATCAGGAATAAGAGTTTTAGATTTTGATGGGAGCGTTGGTTTTTTTTTTTTCCCCCAGTGGCTGTTTGATGTTGTATTCCAGTTTTCTCCAGGGAAGAGTGTGTAAATGGCAGTAGGAAACCAGCACATTAAATTAAAATCTTAATTTTATGTCCATAAAATACATTCATAAATACTTGTAAACAAATGCTCATTTAAAAGCTGGTGATCTCATGAATCCAAAGACTGGATCAATTGACCTCTAAGCCTGTAGTTTAAGAAATAGCCATAAGAAAATAGTTATTTTTGCCTATTAAAAAGAATCTCTTACGAGTGCTTTTAAATGAACTTATAAAAGAAAGGCACTCTTTATAATAATCACTCGTACTTTTTTGTTCTTAGGATAATGAGAGACTTAATAATGGCACTGTTCAACGCAAGCTGAAGTATGAGGTAGGTCATAATTTGTCAGAATGAAATGGTTGTCTTAAATTATGGCATGCCCCATAATTAAATTTCTTAATGTTTAACTGCATAATTAGAATTTTGAATTCACAGCAAGATTAACGGCTAATAGAGACAGCAGTGCATTTTTCCAGCTGGAATTAAAGTGATTTTTTTTTTTATTATTATTTATTTATTTTAATTTTTTTTTCCAGATAGGGCATAGCTTTTTCCTTATTTAAAAAGGTGTGGTGGTGTGATCGATCTTTCTTCCTTGTTTTCTCATGATTCTTAACCTAGAACAGTATCCCTTTCCTGATTTTTAGAGGATAAAACCATATAATGAGGAGAGATTGTCTGACTTCAGAATACCACTTCACATTTTTCACTCACCATGAGCTACTGTAAGGGTGTCTATAATATTAGCAAGTACCATCATGTAAATTCGCTGATGTCCTGAAGGTTTCATACATGTATTTTTAAACTGAGTCTTACACCCCTCCCACAGTATTTGATTTTATTAACTTTTGCTTGAAACGTGGTTAATTACTTGTATTGATGAGTAAATTGTCAATACCTTTATGAATTTAAACCTTAATAGCAGGAGGGTTGCAACACCTCAAATTTGGATTATTTATTTATTTTAACTTTTAGACTGTTATTTTTGAACTATGTTAGACTTTCTATTATATCTTATTTAGTATAGGATTACTTTTTTGTGCAGGTGTGGAAAAATACTCAAAGACTTACAAATTTCTGTGTTGCCCCTTGACTTTCTTGTGGTTTTCAAGTAAAGCAAGTAATAAACCAAGTGAAATGGATACTGTACAAAGAGAAAGCAGTGATGTGCTGAGAAGATCTACTATTCCTGAATCAGACCTCAATCACTTGGATTTTCCCTCTCTTATTTTGAGAGATTGTACAATGATTGTCCCAATTTTGAATGACTGTACAAACCTAATCAAAATCAATCCTCAATTTAAGTGTTCATATCGGAAGGTTTTATAAAGACGTTTCTATTTTCTTTTGGAATTTTTTAACAGAAAAGTCAACAGTGGCAGCCACTTTATGGCTTTCCATTTGTGTCTAAAGATGACAATTGTGCTTCTGAGTTGCGCGGAGAAAACACGGGAGTAAGAGACCATAAAAGACACAAGGAATATGCAGAGATGTGGGATTTATTTTCCAGTTCTGGAAGAATCTTCTCCCCTTTTACATCAGAGAAGGCATTTGAGAATGAAAGGAGTAATTCAGAACAGGAGAGCACTGCTTGTAGTCGTGACATTGAACGTAAATTAATTCACTCTAAAAATATGAATACTTTAAAGAGTAAGAATGTTCTTTATCAGAATGTTTTATCTACTTCTTTACAAAGTCATGACTTAAATAATGTGGCTTATTCACGCTGCAAGGTTGAAAATTTCAATCATTTTGATGCTGAAATAATTACTTCTCCAGATTGTGACAGCTCAAGAACTGAACCTGATTGTTCCCACTTGAAACAGCTGTCTGCTGTAGGATCCTTAATGGGTGTTAATGAGCAGGCTGGTTTTAACAGCACATCGTGCCTTCTTTTTTCTCAATCTAATGTGCATTCTGAAACAATAACTTACAAAGAAACCAGACCATTTCACACAGTGCGCTCAAAAATCCAAGACTGGTCCAGTAGTTCTCAGCTTTCAACACAAAAAGCTTCTGATTTGATTTCTTTTAAGTCGATTTCTTCTTATTTTGATGTGAGCCCAGAGCATGCCTATGGTTTGGGATATCTTTTTAGTAAGCTTTCTTGCCTTTACAAAAATACCAGTAGTCAGGTGCTCAACGGTACGGTGGTTCCTAAACAAATTAAGGAGTTGGGAAGTTTGTGTGACAGAAGTGAGAGCTGCGCACAGGTGATATCATTAATAAAAAGTCTACCATTTATAAGAAACTTGCAAGTAAATGCACTCTTCAAGTCAGATGTGAATCAAGACACATCCCGCTCTATTGATGATGCCAAAGGTCACACAGAAAACATCGTTCAGCCTCAATCCCCAGTGCAAGAAACTATCATGATGTGTGTAAGCACAGAAATCTTCAATGCCAGTGAGAGAAGGAACTCTGAAGGAGCTGCATGCAGTAAAAATGAAGAGCTGGGAAGCAGTCTTGTCTTACAACAGAAATTTGTGCATTTTCCTGATATCTTTTTGAAGCTTCAGGTCTCTTCTCTGCAAAAATTGCTGGAATTTTTGACCTGTGCCTTGCCTCAGATTTGTATTAGAATGGAGGAGTTGAAAGGTGTTTATTGGCTTGCTGTTGGCAGTTGCAAAAAGCCTGATCCAGAACCTGCTTGCTTGCTATTGTTCAGCTCCATTCTGTATGTTGTTGTTTTGTCAGCAGAACAAGACATCTCCTGGAGTTCCTTAACAATATTTTTTGAGGCTCCCATTGTTACTGTAAAGGAGATTCGAGTTGGCTTTGCTGGACAGTGTGTTAATCTTCTGTGTTCTGCTGAAGATGGTTTACTCACAATATTTACCTATGACAAACACTTCACTCAAAGAATTTGCTGTGACATAATGAGCATTTTGATTTCTACAGTGGATGATGCTTTTGATCTAAATCACCAACTCCTGAAAAATGATTTGATGCAGATTTCACTTGACTGGACATCAGAAGTGAATGACTTAGTTTTTTCAAATGGAGTACGATTGTCCTGTAAATTTCAAACTGAATTGGCTGATCTGGTTTACTTACTCCATGAAAATATGGGAAGTATTAAACCTTCATTAGGTGACATTCACGTAGTACTGTATACCTCAGTGAAAGTACATTGTGCTAAGCAGACTGTGTATAGAGCTCTTGTTCTTACAACTACTCATATAGGTCTCTTAAGGGAAAATAATGTCTTTTATCCTGCCTCTAGCGTTCTGGATGCTTCATGCCAGCGATCACAATTTGACAGCCTTCAGTTGCACAGTTTGAATGATATCCGATGCGTAGTTTTGCCAGACAAAGAGAATTTCACAAAAATTGAGCTTGTGTTTTCTAGAAAGAGCAAGGTTGGATCTGATTCAGGAATTGCTTTTTCTAAATACTGTGAAGAAGAAAGAAATACTCAACTGACAGGAATCCCATCAATTCTTCAAAGCAGTTTGCATATCCCTTCAGAAATCTGGAAATTAACATTCAGTTCAAATGAAGAAGCCATTTGGCTAATTATGCATCTGACTAGGTGTTGAAATCCAAATACTTACAGATACATTCAAAATAAGAGGCTAATGAATATTGATTTTTTTTTCCTTTTTTTCTTTCTTTTTTTTTTTTTTTTTCCTTTTAATCAATGGGCAAAAGTGTCCTTTGAGCATGTAAGGGAATACTGTAGGGTGAAGGGAATACTGTAGGGTGAAGGGAATACTGTAGGGTGAAGGGAATACTGTAGGGTGAAGGGAATACTGTAGGATGTGTACATGCATCTGAGCAAAAATCATTATTACTTGACTGCTTGCTTTTTGAGGGTCTCTTACAAGCTGTACATATATTCCTTTGGGAAAGTGAGGAAATTAAATGTTTCTATCTTATGTGCTAGGTGGATCAAAACTCAAATTACAGCTGTATCTTCCATTTTGGCTGTGTTTTCTGGCTCCCTCCATCGCCTATCTGTCTTCATTAATGTCTTCTCCATTCCCCTCTGATTGCCTTTTCCTTAATCTTTCTGTGTATCTTTCTTTTTTTCATGCTTCTCATTTGATCTCAATATTGCAAAACATCTGCAGTATTTTTAAAAATCTTATGTTCACTGTATTCTGTTGATGCTAAAGATGTTTATAATTTTTATATTTGCAATTTTGGGAAGAACAACATTGGCAATTCTCTTCTTCAGAGTTTTGCATTTAAGGATTATTGCACTTTTGCATTAAAGTTTGTCACAAATGTTAAAGGAGTCATGTTTGGTTTGATCTAAGTGCGTTGGCTGAATTACCAGGAATTGATGTATTTGCCCTATCTCTTCCCTCCTGCCCCTTCGCCTAGTGCTAAGAGAGTCTCTGTTACATGGAAGCAGTGAAAGAGAATGGGAAAAATGCAGGGAACATCCAGTACTCTTTTTAGATTCCCCTCTTGCTACTTTTTCTTGCAGGGAAGCAATGCAAGGCTTTAAGTCATTCCCATTTATTTTGTCCAAGTAGTTACTCTGTTGTTGGGGAGTACAAGTTAAGTCTTTACATTCACTTGGTGTGAGCGTTGAAGGAAAATGTGATGTGAAAAATGAACCTGGTTAAGGAGGGTAAACAGATGTTGGCTGTGCTTTAAGTAGAGTTTTGACCTCTGGTCATGCTACTGTACACGTGGTAAGGAAAACATTTTGGGGTTTATCAGCTGTATGTGTTTCTCATACTGTTAAATGGATAGTTAGCAACTGGGAATGCTTCTTGATGGATGGTGTAAGACTACCTCTAGAGTTCTCTCCATGTAGTGTACCTAGTCTGATCTTCCTTTTTTTTTCCAGTTGCTTACTAATGGGGTTGTTGATGCTGTGAGATTTCACCTCTTGCAATCTCTTTAATATTATATTGCAAGAAATAATGGAACTATTGAATGTTAATAAAAGATTTCCTTTAGTTAAGGCTTTTCTTAGCTTAGTACAAGGTTATTCTTTACCTGTTACCATCATCAGATGTTCACATAATAAGCAAGTTGCTGTCTCTCATCTTTTGTTTCTTGCCTTGTAAAGGGAGCTGAATACCTTTTGAGTCCTATTGCTTGAATGTGCCATCTGGCTTTATTTGAGGAAGATGGTCCTTGGCAGAAAGAACAGTGGTATCTAATCTGAAATTCTAAAATCTGTGAGCATATTGCCAGTAGAGGTGCAATTTTCTACTAGACAGAGTCAGACTTCACTCTCTCTACAAGTATATTTCCCTTTTGTTCTTATCCTATGTTAAGACAGGATGATGTAACTCACGTGGGATTTAAAAAGAAATAAATTGCATTGGATGGGAAGTTGTGTCTGGAAGGTTGAATGCTGGTGTGGATAGAGAATTGTGGCTTTTTAATCCTACTAAGACTTTCTGCTACCTTCCTGAAAGTCCAGCAATGAGCATAATGTCACTTTGAGGTATGATTTTTGTTTTTAACCAAAAAAGTATATACAAAGATCTCATGGTAGTAGAGAGTAGTTATGAGTTGGAGCATAACCTTGTGTCAGTCTGGTTCAAGAGTGGCTCCCTCATTGATATCACCAAGACAGTTCTTCTGAGCCTTGCTGAAGGTTACCATTGAGTGGCACTATCTGGGAGGACTGTCTTTATCAAGGCTGTTAAAGGACAGCATTTTCTGCAATTAATTCCTTTTCAGATTATACCCTCAAGTAAAATGTCTGTGCACATTGTATTCCTGGTAACATGATTTTTCTTCTTTTGTGTTTGTTTTCAAATCTAACTTGATTAATATTCTGCTCTTTTGTGAAGAAAAAAAAAAATCACTTCCCAGCAATATCTTTTATTCTACTGTAAATTAAACATAACATAATGATCAATGTTTATGAATATCAAAGCATTATTTAATGTATTAAGGCACATTTTTCACAACACTTTGTGTTTAAGATTGTTTTCCTCTCTATTAGCTGGTTTTAATAGCTCTCTGAAATTGACTGCTGATAAGTTACGTGTTGACAGAGGTGGCTTTTAGAGTGACTTTCTGGTTTTATTGTTGTTTTAAACCAGATTATGTTGTTGTCAAGGCGATGAACTCCTCTTTCCCCCAAGGAAATAATTGCTTGTGTTTGTATGCTTCAGAAATGAGTTTTAGTTGAAAAGCCAGTAACAAGGGGAGAAGTGAAAGAAGGGCAAAATAGAGATTTTTTTTTTTTTTTTTTTAATAAACAAGGGTCAATGAAAATATTTTTCCATTCAAAACCAAACTTTTTTATATTTTCACAAAGCAAAGCTTGTGGAAGACACCTTCTTGATAAAGTCAGTTTATTGGAACTAAAATTTGCCTTCTATTTTCTTTTTTCACTACTCTTAATGCTAATGTTTAGGGAAATTACACTGGCATTTATAATTGACTGGTAATAAAATAACAGCTTCCCCTTCTTGATAGCCAAGTGAGGATGCCAAAAAGCTGTCCTTAACAGGCATCATTCAGAGAGGTGCTTATGAATGAGTTTCAAACTTTTCTCCAGCTCCTATACAACAGTATCCCATGTACTGAGAGTCACCAGGAGTTGCTACAGAGGGACCACGTGTTAGTGAGCAGAAGCATGACCCTTGTTCACATGAGGGGATACTGTTGGTCAAGACTGAAGAAATTTGACTGAGCAACACGTCTTATGGTAGTTCCTGAAGGATTGAAAATGAATGTTGAGAATATAGTTACAGATCAAGTGATGGATAGCATAACTAAATACAAATACGTAACCTGGTCATAACTTTAAGGTGATAGTTTTTCAGTCTTATTTTGTTATTGTTAACTTTTTCTTTTTCACAGTGCTGTTACTGTTTTAAGTACAAGTTTATTAAGGTTTTCAGACCAAATATGCTTAACTGAGAAAGCAGAGGACTTCCTAAAGTGCAATTTCTGTACTTATTCACTGTAAATACTTACGCTACTTTTTGGACACAGTCCCTGCAAATCATTAATCTTTTCAGTTGAAAAAAATATGTTATTTTGGATATAACTTCAGAGTTACAGATTCCACATGGCTGGTAGTCAGCAGAATGTGCCCTCATTACAAATACCTTTTTAGAGCATTTTGTCCAGACCATGCAAATCTATCATAGTTAAGTTTTCTCTTAATTTGATACGATTTAAAGAAAATAGTAGGAAACTGCTCTGGCAGCGGGTTGCTCTGTTATCTACACCTTATTTAATAATAAAATGAGTTTGGATTTTTAAAGTCTTAAGAGCTTTCTGAATTGCCTTTGTCCCCTGCAGCTTTGCATGATACTGTAAACAGGTGTGTTACGTAAAGATAAAGGTATAAAAAATTATGGCTGACTGCGAAGGCTTGATTCATATATTTCTCTTTTTTAAAAGATGGTTAATACAAAGTCTTCTGCTTTCCCTTGTTTTTGATATCTAAGCTGAAAATGCCTTTTCAAAGAAAAGACACTTCACCATATCTTTTTTTTACACCTAACAAAATGCTATGGCTTGCTTAGAAAAGGAGATCCACTTTGTTTTCAAATAATCCCTTCAGTTTAGAAATAATTTCTGCCTCCTCCATGCTCTCTTTCCCTGCTCTTCTGGCCAAGAACATTTTCTCATTTTTAGTGAAGTTCTTTTCTTTTTTTCCTTATGTAGTGATTTTGGTTTTCCTTTGTTCTTCCTATTTGGTATGCACATGAAAGCGGATGGCGTGTCGTTCACTGGGAGCAAATCCGGATGATCTAAAGGACCCAATTAAAATTAGTATTCCACGCTATGTCCTGTGTGGGCAGGGAAAGGATGAACACTATGAGTTTGAAATAAAGGTAAGTGCTTCTCAGTTGCTTCTCCTTAATGTCTGGGGTCTCTGCACTCATGTAATTTGCATTTGTACTACAGTAGTATCATAGTAACAATAATAATATTAAAATGCACTTTGTTTAAAACCAAATAGTTCCTTGTTTGCACTTTCCAACAGTCAGCGTTTACTGTGAAAGCATCACAAATAGCAAAGATAGAAAGGGCAGCTGGAAACGCACCTGAGAATCTGCAGGTTTCAGAAATCACCTCACTAACCCCTGGGAAGTGCAGTTTTTGTTCCACTAAGTGCAATTTTTGGTTCTCTTTCTGTTGCCTACGTCGCCTTGGTACTGTTCAGTGAGAGGCTGTGAGAAGGCAGGCACAATACAGGGCACAATAAAGACAGGTATTTTCCAAGGGATCAATTGTACGCGGGAGGTTGATGGTCAAACTCTTGGGGTGAGCAATTTCATATCCAATACCAAATAATTCTATTGAAAGGGTTGTAGAGATGAGTATGAAATGCATGTTGGTTATAGGAAAGCCCTTTATTGAGATGCAAGTGTCAGGTATAGAAAATTAGACTTGAAATATTTACCTTTACTATTACGTGAAAGCACAATTAAATATTTTGCACATATCCACAGCAAAGGTTTGATTCCTTTCGCTCTCTCTTTGTTGTTCTGATTTTTTCCTACCCTGTGTTTCCAAGGTCTTGCTTATCCAAACTATTACTTCCATTCCAGTGGCTTCCTCAGATGATCTCTGTGCAGGAACGCTGGAAAAATTGCATATTCATTGTGTTTCCTCTGGTGCTAAGCCAGTATCTTTTCAAAGCAAGATGTGAAGTTAATTGGAAATGTGCACTCGGTGCATGTGGACATGTAGCATAACTGATGTACATGGCATCAGAGACAGAATTGGCAGCCTTCTTCACAGAATGTACTGCCAGATGCTTCATTAGATGATGTAAGTTGGAGTGACCTGTTCTCATGGTGTGCAGGATCATATTTGAACTATGCTCACATTCCCTTTTACAATGGCTTTTATTAAATGGGCAATTTTAGCTCTGTTTGTGCTAATTAAATGTTCATCTTGAAACATACTGCACACTTTGTGGATGGAATACTTCCTTTTGCCTTTTGAACTTTGATTTTCTTGAGGCCACTGAAAGCTTGGAGCTGTAGAGACGCTGAGAGAAGAGTAAGTGCACACAAAACTTCCCCAAGCACTGTTTAGCTGCCAACTATGTTCAGTACATAGGTAATGGTTAGTGAAGAGCAATACAGTAAAAAGGAATTTTCTCTTTTTAGGAAGTTTGTGGATTTATTTTCCAAATGTTCTCTCCTCATCCCTAAAACTCATTTAATCAGCTGAAAGATCTTAAGATGAAGGGACAGTTCAAGAATATGTGCAGGAAGACTTGGACTTACCTGGAAGGAAATATAATACAAGAAAAATGTTAGAAGGGGGTGGGATTCGTAATCAGGGAAGAGCGGGAGAGATCCTAATGTATATGAAACTAGTACCATCTTCTCTCTCTCCTGCACCATCTCTAGGTTGCCTTTAAAAGAAACTGCAGCTTAAATAGCTGCTTAGATAAAGTTCACAGAAAAGAAATGGATGACACGTGGGATAGGGAATGGTCTGTTACTTTAATACCTGTATTCTAGTGCTGTCAACTTCCTTAAAGCACTAAATATTTTTACTGAAGCACCTACGGACCTTAGTTTGGCTAAGTCATTGCCTTCCACAAATTGATCAACTGTTGGTGCTTTTTCCTTTGCTTCCAGGTCTCTGTATGTCCCAGGGGCTGCTTTTGCTGTGGTCAGGATTTGGCTCTGGGCTATAATCCACAAACTATTCTATTTTAAACCTTTTCCCTGCTCTCGGAGCTCTCAGCTCTTCTTTGATCTGTATTAATCTTCAGGTGCTGCTACAGTTATTTTATGGGAAATCGTAATACATGGAATAGTGCTTATTTTGCCTTAGAAAAAATATTAAAAATCACAAAGGTAGGAAGATAGGGCAGAGAGGAGAGAACATGTACCTGTTTATTTCATCCCTTCTTGATGGGTCTGGATACAACGTCAGTTGTTGAAGTAACTCCTGATTTCAGCCTTACTTTGCTCAAGTTTATTTTCAGGTGATGTCATATCAGAGTATTTGTCAGTCTTGGGGATGGGCTGAGGTGTTGTTAATCTCATTTTATTTGCTAGGTTCCACATAAGCTTTCTTGACCAATGTTCCACTTGCTCTTGTGAAAAAGGGAGTTGACCCATTCACATGTAACAAACACTTTAAAATCTGACATAGGGACAAGGGATGATAACTATAAAATATTATGGCTATCTCAGAAGTATTTTCTTCAGCAGATATTTCTAGTCATTGTATTCCTACTTAAGTCCTAGTATATTGCTGTATAGAGGAACAAATATAACCAATATCTCTACTTATCAAATGTATATACATCTATTTTTGTGACATGCAGTAATAAAGATTGTCCTTTATATGCCAAAAGAGAAAGAGTGAGTTCCACTTTTCTTGGCAGCTTCACAGTCAGTTCATAAGTCTTTCAACACTTATATACCATCCAAAAATATTTTCATTTAGTGCAGCTTCAGCATCTTGTCCATCTAGACATATATAACACTTGTGAATGAACCACTAAGATGGCCTGTCCACTCAGGTTCTTCCACTGGCTACAGATCTTACTTTAAGACACTGAGTGAATCCCACAAGAATGTGTTAGAGAGAATTCAGAGTAGAAACAAATGCATACTTCATTGGAGTTAAGGTACCACCTTCTCCTTTTGCAGCAACAGATGTCACAGAGCTGTTTATGCCAGTCTACTATGAAGTATTCAGTCTGAATATACACATCTCCAAGAAAACCCTTGTATTTGAGTGACAGTTTTCTCTGTTATCTTTGAAGACACCATGAAACAGTAGTGACTTAATCAGATCGAAACATATTTATGTTGGAATTGAATTAGAAAACTAAAATACCAGAAAACTATTCTTATATTCTACCTTTCCTTTCATGTTATTGTGATACAGAGGATATTCAGCCAAGGCTTGGTTGTTGGCAGCTGTTACAGACAGTGCCCGCGGTCACAGGGTGGCAGCAGGAGCAGTGAGGTGGCAGGGAAGGGGGAACTCTAGCTCTCCTAAAGGCACACAGGGTCTCCCAAGAGCAGGACGTGGAAGCAAAGCCTGGAATCAGACTCAGCCCTGCAAGGGGATACTCTGACAAGAGGGAAAGTTGTAGAGAAGCCTTCTTATTTTTGTATTCAGCTTTCTCCCATTGTTCCGAGTTTGCTCATTTTATTTATCTTGTTTGGTATTCTTTCAAAAATTGATTTTTCTTCTGTTTCAAAGTCTTTCAGTTTTCTCTGATAAATTCTCTATAGAAGATCCAGGCAGATGGACCCCAAAACGGTGCTTTTCTCCAGGTCCAGTCACAGTTCTATTCAGCCAAATGCTGTGGTGGGTCTACTGAAAATGTACATGGTTCCTTTCCTAGGTTTCTTTCTGAGCTCACTGAACTGTTGCAGAACTGGAGTAAAGCAGAAGCAGTGCTCACTGATAAATAGCTCTTAAAGAAAATGATACATGCCCCATATCTACGGAAATGAGAAAAAAAATAGGCAGCCCAATCTTCCCTCAACTATCAAATTAATGCCCTCAATAATAAATAATAATTAAAAAAAGGTTTCAGGAAATTCTTAGGCAACATTTAGCTTTTCAGATGCTGTACTCATAAGACAGTGTGAGGAACAGTTTCAACAAGGTCAATTGGGAGAAATACGAATTTTCACAATGATTGTAGTCAGTTTAACTGGTCCAGGTAAGTTAAGTGGGCATTTTCTGTTCTTTTTACTTGCTTCAGAATCAGGTGGAAATTTTTTTTTTTTTTAAAGTTCTATTTGTATGGGGCAGAAGGGGAACAAATTGTGACATGCTTTACAGTGGAATCAACTGAAAATGTCTGTTAGGTTATTTTCTTGGTGATCATGAGAAAAAAATAGGAGGAGATGGGATATTGTATCTCTGTTCAAATTTATAGGTTTTATGTAGGAAATGCTCTGCTTGAGTGGAACCCCCCCCCACCAAAAAAAAAACACAACAAAAAACCACCAAACAAAAAACCACAAACAACAACAACAAAAAACCCCAAACAACCCAAACCAAAAAACAGCCCACAACTGAGGCAAGATTTACTCAACCATCTTTCTTTGTAATTAAGAAAATATTTTTAACTACTCTATTAGCAAATAGCAAGTAAAAAGTAAAGGGCTTTACAAATATGCTCTACTTGTTATTATCCAAAAGATCTGCACATGTCCCTGTCCCATACTTACAGAGTGTGTAATTTGTCACACAGCTTTTTTCAAATGGGGGGAAAAATATCCCAGCCCAAAGTGGTCGGATCAGCTGTAGGAGTAAATAACCCCTGTTCTAGAAATGCTGGTGCTATGCCAGGCACGCTGTAATTGTCCTCTTTATACAAGTGGAGTTTGATCCTGTCTGTCCTAATAACATTACAGCTGAGCTTTGGGGACTGCTTAAGGTTTTGTTTAGCTCCAAAATTCCTTTTCCAATAATATCATCAGTAATAAGAATAAAATTTTGCAATGCATTATCTGCTAGTCTCATTACAAGAATTAGGAGAGTAAACAAGGAAGGTGACAGGGAACAAGTCAGATCAAGCCGAGCCACCAGAGAACTCTCTAGAGAAAATCCCTCCATTCTCAGGCAGCACAGATACATGGCTTTGCTATTTTATTTCCTGTCGGTCTCTTAACGAGTTGTTCATTACTCTTTGTAGAATCAAGCTAATAAATAATTGGCTGCAGGCAATTTGATTTGGTTAAGTTTGGTAGCACCCCATCACTTAGACAGCTGTCAGATGCACAGCCAACAACATCACTGGCAAGCTGACATAGATGCCTTTCCCCGGGCTGTGTAGCTGGAAGAATCCTGAATGCTTTGTGCTAGGTTGCTGCCCTAAAGGCAGGCTTCTGTGAAAACCCTTGGGGGGCGGAAAGAGGTCACTTTTGAATAAAGATCATAAGTTATCACAGCAAAATTTCACAACTCAGAAAGATTTAAATACAATATTAAAGCAAAAAGGAAGTGGGAATGAGTAACATCTGTATTTTATGATTATCCATTGCACCTGAACATTGAAATCACAAAGTCTTTTAATTATTCACAACAAACCAGTTAATTGGTTAATTGAGATCAATGTAACCTGTATATTCCTAAATAGTTCTTTTTTTAGTGAAACCCACCTATTCATGTTAAATCCATTCATCTGATTTGTCAAGTTTGAGACACCATAAACAATCCATTGAGAGAATAGAGTCCCATCTTGCAGGCGTCCTAGTAGCAGTTAAGCTTACTGGTGACATGAAAGATGAATATTATCAGAACTAATGTAGTGTGGATCAGGGATGAGTTTTTTATGAGCATGGGGGAGCAGTTGTCAACAACAAATTCTGTTGATTTTAATGAAATTTCCCATATAAATGGAATGGTCATCAATGTACTGATGATACAAAGAACATTTTAAAGGAGTATCTAATGATAAAAACTTATGGGTTTCAGGGAACTAAGAATTGCCAGTTTTCTTCTCATAACCTTGTACATGGCATGGTTTTTAGTGTTGTACACTGGGTGTTTTCATTTGTTTTGGTTTTTTTTTTTTTATATATATTGTCTGATGTAGATGACAGTCCTGGATGAAACATGGACAGTGTTCAGGCGGTACAGTCGTTTTCGGGAAATGCATAAAACATTAAAACTGAAGTACCCAGAGGTAAGTTTTTGGAAAACTTCTTTTGCAGAAAAGGGTGGAGGTAGAGACTTCAAAAATAAGGGGTTTTTGGAAGGTGTTTACTCAAAAAGGGAGTTGATTTGAGACAGCCAGCATGGCTTCACCAAGGATAAGTACTACCTGACCAACCTAGAGGCATTCTATGGTGGAGTGATTACATCAGTGGATAAGGGAAGAGCTATGGATGCCATCTCTCTGGACTTCTTTTAGGCCTTTGACATGGTCTCCCATAACATCCTTCTCTCTAAGTTGAAGAGGTATGGATTTGATGGGTGGACTGTTCAGTAGATAAGGAATTGGTTGGGTGGTCATATCCAGAGGGTAGTGATCAACAGTTCAATGTCCAGATGGAGATCTGTGTTAAGTGGTGTCCCTTCAGGGATCTTTACTGAGACCAGTACTGTTTAACATCATCAGTGACATAGACAGGGGGATCAAGAGCACCCTCAACAAGTTTGCGGAAGACACCAAGCTGAGTGGCGTCATTAGCATGTCTGACGGATTAGATGCCATCCAGAATGACCTGAACAAGATTGAGATGTGAGCCCATGTGAACCTCATGAGGTTTAACAAGGCCAAGTGCAAGGTCCTGAACTTGAGTCAAGGCAGTCTTGATACAGTTAATACAGGCCAGGGGGGTGAAGGCATTGAGAGAAGCCCTGCCAAGAAGGACTTGGGGATACTGTGGATGAAAAGCTGAATGCGGGCCAATAAAGTGTGCTCCCAGCCCAGAAGGCAACTGTATCCTGGACTGCATCAAGTTGTAACCAGCAGGTCAAGGAAAGTGATTCATCTCTGGTGAGACCCTAACTGGAGTAGTGTGTCCAGCTTCAGCATCTTCAGCACAAGGACATGGACCTGTTGGATTGGGTCCAGAGGAGGGCCATAAAAATGGTGAGAGGGCTGGAACATCACTCCTTTAGAGAAAGGCTGAGAGAGTTGGGGTTGTTCAGCCTGGAGAAGAGAAGGCTCCAGGGAGACCTGTTTGCAGCCTTTCAGTATTTAAAGGGGACCTGTAAGAACTACAGGGACAATCTTTTTAGCAAGGCCTTTTGCAGTATGACAAGGTGTTACGGTTTTAAACTGAAGAGGATAGATTTAGACTTGCATACAAGAAAGGGATTTTTTCCAGTGAGGCTTGTGAAACATTGGCCCAGGTTGCCCAGAGAGGTGGTAGGTGCCCCATCCCTGGAAACATTGCAGGTCAGGTTGGGCAGGGCTCTGAGCAGCCTCATCTAGTTAAAGATGTCCCTGCTCACTGCAGGGGTGGTTGGACTGGATGACCTTTAAAGGTCCCTTCCCACCCAAACCATTCTATGATTCCTCTCAACAGTATGCTTCTAGGAAGATTGGCAAACCCTTCAGCATTTTAAATTCTCCAAAGCTTCTAGACACAGGATGGATGTTGCAGTGAATATGTGACTCCGTGTGTTGCCTCTAGCTGTTAGTTCCCTTTACTGCTTACTGGCGGCGTTCCCTGGAGGTTGCTGGTTTGTACACTGCAAGATGCTTGCAGTCAGATCATGTCATCCTGACAACTCCTCATTTAAGAGTGTTGTTCTGCAGATAGCCTTTTGTAATAGTGGCTTCCAGGTTTCTACAAAATGGAAAATTGATCTTTCTGACCACCTCGGAGACTCTGGGTATTCAGCATATGAGGAGCTCTGCCTGACAGAGCTTTAGTTCTTTGGCAAATGTCTGTAGAATTACAGTTCTTGGTTTCCACATCTAATTTTTTATTATTAACATTTTGCTTCCTTTCTAATTGTTCCCATGGATATTAGCAGAAATGTATCATTCAGGCAATGGAAGTGATCCTCATTTGAGAGTTAGCATAAGTAAAGAAACCTGGGGCATATATTTGGGAGCAATATATTGAAAAACATATTAATTAATATGTTCAGGAAAGAGAGAGAGATGCAATAATGTGCAAATGGTTTCTTATTCTTAACCAATGTGTTCTCTAAGCTAAAAGGTGATTTAGCATAAAAGGACCTTGAGTTTTAAAGAGTAAACATATGTAGATCTGTGTTTTGTGAAGATTCTGGAACCTCAGATCATTCCCATTCCAAAACAGTATGAAAATCAGAAATTAAAACTACCTAAATATGTAAGGAAAAGTGTGTTTTGGTGGTTTTGTGGTTTGGTGGGTTTTTTTAAGTAAAGAAAGAGAAAACTAGGCCATCTTTTCTGATTGTCAGAAAATCTTTAAAGGTAAAAATGAGTTTTGAATGGAAAATTGAAATGTTCTTTTAAAGCATTTGCAGAAAAAAACATAAATTGGGAATGAACCTCAGGATTATATTTTTTATTTTAATGAATTGCCATTTCCTTTTGGATGTTAGAGTTAGTCTGTCAACAGTAATATTCTAATTGCATCTAACTCTTAAAAAAAAAAAAAAAAAAAACAAAAACAAAAAAAAACAAACCCAAACCAACAGATAGGCAGTCATCCCCTGAAAGAGACAAGAGCCACCCGAATCCCTCTGCAGACTGATCTTCTGCATTTAGGAAAATGTGTTTGAGGAGTCTTTTTCAGCTTTCCTTATCAGTCCTGACAATACCTCGAGGAACAATTGAATTTGGCTTTTGCAGTTATGTCAGAGGGATATCAACTTCATTCTTTTATGTAGTAATGAGATTCAGGAGGAATCTGATGTTCTTAAAGGCACTATTAAAATGTCCTGTGAGCTGCAGCATATTAATGTCACCTTTTTGAGTCAAGTATTTGTAAATTGGAATTCAAATTTAGGCTTTTTGTATGTGTGTGCGCTATGGGAAGGAGTGGAGGGGTTTGTTTTCTTCTGTTTGTTTTGAAGAGAACAAAGGAATGGTATTACTAGAGCAAAAATCAAGTCCAGCATTCAAGAACATACAACTGAGGAAAAAATATCCCAGCCTAGAGAAAAAATGCACAGTTTTCTTCATGTTGGAGTCTTCCCAGATGAAGCTGGTTTTGTTGCAATTAATAGTTTATGATTAATATTCTTCCTGTGGATTTTATCTATATTTTCTATTCTCTATACCACTCACTTTATAGGTATCTTGTATAGGCAATTTTCTTTTACTTGTTCCCCCTGTTTGTGGTCAAGTTGTCAAGGTCAATACATTCTCTGGTTTACTGTGCCAGTTTGTTTCTTATTGACACTTCTGCGTCGCCATATGTCTGCGTCTTCGATAAACTGATTGAGATTCACATCTAGGACATTAACAGAATTCCTGGTTAACGATGGAGATGAAGATACATTTCTAATTTGTGCATAGAACTGCATTGCAATCTGTTTTCTTAAGTTTTCTGTTCCCTTCTCAACAATTTTTATAATTCAGGGCAAATACCAAGTCTTACAAGCTTGCCATTATAACTTTCCCTAAAATATGCTACTCTGAAGAACCATAGTAATATGTTTTGGCTTCTAATATACTTGAAATTTAGTCCTATTACTTTCTGTAGCAATAGATCTGTAGCTTTAGTAGTACCTTCTTCAGCCTTTACTGAGCCTCCACTTCACAACTTGCATGAAATTATCAGTGAGGTTCAAGCATGTGTATCTTTGCTAAATACAAAGAACACTGAAGTTTGGGAGAAGCAAGGTAAGTATTTAATCATGTCATCTACTGCTTTTAGATAGGTACTGACACTTAAGTACCTGCTTTGGAAATGCTTGCGGCGCTGATGTTGTCGTCTCTCTTTTACATAGTACAGACTCTTGTGTTGTGTCCAGTCCTGCTTTGAGACACAGGGCACCGCAAGGAAATGGTACGTTTGTGGGCAGAAGAAACCTAGCTAATGCACAGTTGGTTTCTTCTGCTTATCAGGATTTCTACAAACTACTGCATCCTCGTTGATAGGAGGGGATGAGCACATTTTGATGGATGAAACTCATAATATCGTGAGCTATAATAAAGAGATTTGGTTGTTTTCTTTGAAGGAATTTCATTATCAATGTTACATATATGAATAATTGATGGCTTCCCATATTTTTACCTTTATTTAAAGTAGCCTTGATTTATGGTAATTTTGGATTTGGTTTGCAGCGTGAGAAGGAGTTCAGTTTGTTTGGTAAATTGAAAATCGTCTATCTGCTCCTGCTCATCTGTCATTGACCTAATTTGGGATTCACCATCACGCTAAAATGCATTTTAATACCAAACTTGGCAAAGTTGTGTCTTTAGTCACTATATATTTTTCCAAAGGAACTTGATCCTTAAAAGCGATGTTATCAGAATCCATCAGAGTTGAATTTTATTTTGCATAGTTCACCTTCCAACTCAAAATTAATATTTATAATGAACAGCAAAAATACTGTGGACGTGTTTAATGTATGAGTGTCTTGCTTTTAGAAGTGAACTTTACAGCTCATTAGTTGCTCACCTCCGAGTTACTACATCAGTATTTTAATAATTTGCTGATCTTGCATTTTGTGTTGCTGCCATTGAATTCCCAAAGGAATGTATTGGCAAACTGATTTATTAGGAAGGTTTAAAAAAGAGAAAAAGAAAACGTTTCTCTTTTAGAAGCAGAAACCATCTCATGTTTTCCAGTCTTACAATATACCATATATTTTTATATACCTGCACAGTTTTTCTAATGTAATTAAGTGGCTGCTGACAAGTGGATATCTACTTGAAATGTGTCACATGCAAATTTTAAAAGACTGAAGAAGCTGCAGCAGGGTGAGATAGTGCCTTTTATTTTTCTTTTTAGGTCTGCATGATTGTCAGTTACCCAGCTTCAGCTTTCTTACATTGCTAGATTGTTAATGACTGTCTTATTAATTTTGGTATTTTAATTGAGACCATACTTGGCTTTCAGCTGTCATAGTCTCTGTAATGAATATACTTTTTGTTTGTTATTATTCAGAAATCAGACCAAATGGGCTTTTTAAGGGAGAAAGTGAGAGCTTTCAGAGTAAGTTTGTAAGATTTTTTTTTTATTTTTTTTTTCCTTCCTCCTTCATCTTTTATTCTCAGTTCATGGTTTTGAAATATTACTGGAGTGCTGGTTTCAGCAAAAATCCTTCCCTTCCCAATTCCCATCTTACTGTGAGGGAGAACACTCTCCCAGCTCTTCTCCTGCAGCAAGTTCAAGTGATGCACTGTTGGGATGGCCCGTGCTCCCTTCTTCTTCTTCTTTGTAACACTTTCTTGTCTCTTCCCTCTTCCAATGGAGAGCAGAGGAACAATTCCCTGCACAAATCCATGCTTTATGACATCCCTTCTTCATATGGGAATCCTTAATTACCTCTTGCATCCAGGCATCTAAGCCAGGTTTTGTGGGGCTTTCTCTGTAGGCTCTGCTTATAGAGTTCCCTGTCAATCTTTTTGAAACCTCTTTCCATGTGCTTAAAAATCTATACAAGGGAAGCTCCTGCTGCTGAGGTGTTTTTATTACTAGTAGTGATTCTTGACTTAAAATATTAGTAAATCCATGGAGACCTGCCAAAGAGAAGCTAAAAGGTACACACTTGTGTTTATAGATTCATTCACGGAGATAAGGACATTATCTATGTAGGCAGATTTCTGCAGTATTGCCAAAGTGTCTTCCAGCTTATTCAACAGAATGTAATAATTTGGTTATTGGTATTTGAAGTATGGAGGTCTGTATATAAAAATATATAGTTGTATCTTTCACAGTCTAATGCACAAAAGGACTGCTTATAATTTTAAAAGAATTTTAGGTTGTAATTGAGGCAGCTTCTCCTTCCACTTGTCTGGTTTCTGTCATCTTGCACAACTGAATGTATGAAGAATATCCATATCTGGAACAGCAGGAGCATCTAAGTAACCTTAAACCTTCAACGTTACCAGATGATCTGCCTCTACGCCATCTGCCAGGGAAGACATTACACATCACCCACCAGGGAGATGTGTGCACGATATATTGCAATAACACATCAATATCGTGAATCTTGGAGGCTAGGATTAGAGACTGTCACTTGGATGACAGAGTTTTTTCAGGTGCATTAAGTATTGGACAGTAAATATTGTATTTTATAACCTTCTGGTTTCTTTTTTTTTTTTTTTTTGCCTTAGTGTAGTGTTCTGGAGGAAAGTCTCTCATCAGTAGTGTCAATAAGATTTATATATTGTTTCTTTTTATTTCTGAAGATAATTTCCTCTGATTACCAGAAATCTCCTTGTTTAACAGAGTATCATTTTGTTTGGGTCACCTCAAGGCACTTGTCAACTGGAGGAGTTAACAGACTACTCTTTGCTCAGCATACCTGTAAGAATTTCAGGAAACTCTAAGAGTAGAAAATGATTCTCAGTTTTTTCAGAAATTGTATGAGAGTGATTTTGAAAATACATCGAATTCAAAACATTTATTGCAAGCTTATTTCAAAAATATTGTTAAATATTTCAGGTTTTTCAAAACTCATTAGTCAACTGTCCATTTTTTACCAGGACTATTTTCCATCTCAGAGAAGAGAGAACTTTTTTTATTCTATCTCAGTGAAGCCAGTTCCTGTTTGATTCATCCATGCAGCCCACAACCACCCAACATATATAGATAGATAGATACATTTGCTATTAAAAAAGAATAGACACCCAATTTTTTTTAATCCTAAGTTCTTTTTAGACTCTTTTCTAGTACTACTCATGAAAGTAGTACTATGTAGTAAGTAGTACTTATGGAAGTACTTATGGTACTTACTTGTTTAGGAGTAATTCAGCTCTGTAGTGATGAACAAAGAGGCATGAACTGTTGAGGTAACCACCGCTGACTCATGTTACTGTCCTTTCCTTTTGCTTCCGTACTCTTCTTTTGGGTGACTACCAGGGAAGGCTCTTCATTCTCTGAGTTGTCCTTACATCTGGTGCTCTTGATAAGTAAGAAGTGGAAGAAATCTTTGACACGATGTAATGGTGTCAGGTAATGGTGAGGGGATGAGTTTGAGGTCAAGGCATTAATTTTTAGGAGAGCATACTTGGATTCTGGAAGAGATTCCCTCCAGGATCGCTGACAGTGAACTGCATTTTTTGACTAACTTTTAAGATATGGTTGGTGGGGGTTTGGGGACTTTTAGTCTGCACCACCTCACCCCCTTTCTCCCTCCCCCAATAGTCTCAATGGTAATGGGGCAATTTCTGTGTATTTATGTAACTATTAAATTATTTTAAAAGTCTTATCAGACATGCAGAGTTCTCCCTCCTAAGGAAGAACACAAAATGAAAATGAAACTAGGAACAGTGTGATAAGGCAGCAGACTTGTGCAGAATGCTTAAAGGCAGCGTTTCGTCTGGGATCTTGGAGGTCTGGCTACTCCAATTCTTTTTTGTAACTGTGCAGCTGTAGCATTTCATTAAATGTAAAATTTATGTTAATCTCCTGGGATTACTTTGAAAAGGAAAAAGATGAGAAAGCAATAACTTTGAGATACTTGGCTTGCAGGGCTGGCAAGCCAGTTGCCATGTAAATAGTGAGATCCTGGAGCTTAGGAGCTGCTTTGGCAGTAGGAGTCAAAAGCTTGTTGCGTCAGGGCTGGCTGGCTTGAAGGTCTGCTGGTTTTACTACAGGGTTTTCTTATTTACTGGCATCCTAACTGCAAGATTTGGGTAGTACACTCACGTTGAATGTAAAATTCTGGGCATTTGGACGCTTCTAGTGTTCAGTTGTAAGTAGAGTGAAGAAAGCACTATAGCTGACAGTAACTTTAACTAAAAACCTCTAAGGTGGTATTTAAAATGAATTTGTTCCGAAACCTGTAACGCTTTTGATAAAGCCTAGATCCTGTGGTGACCAAAGTTACAATCTGTTCACAAGTTCAATGATTGTTGAGATTGATGTTTAGAAACTCTTGTGACCAAGAAGCAGATCAAAGTCACAGGTTATGTGTACTAGAGAGACCAGTGTGTAGCACATAGTAATGAATGTGATGCTACAAATCTTGCTACGAGTGCTAGCTCATTATTTTAGAAATTTCAGGTTTATATGGATTCTTAATTCAGGTTCTTTCACCCTCTAAGAACTCCATGACACTTAGTGAACACAGTCTTTGATAATGCTTTAGGATTTATTTCTGTATTTGAAAATTTGATCCAGTTAAGAAATAAACTTGTTGATGTGTTCTGCCTGGACAGGAAGGATGTTTCTGTATATTAACTAACAATTTTGTCTCTATTGTTTTCAATAATCAAGAATGTGCTGTAGTTTTGTTTTTATACAATGGTAAAAATGTAATAGGAGTAACAAATTTAATATGTCAACCTCTGGACTAACATGAAGAATGCATAACCAGGGTAAAAGCTTTTTCCAGAAACTGTATATTTGGACACAGATTAAAATAAAAATTGTTTGCAACATTGATGTGCTTGTAAATAGCAAGTGCTATGATGTGTATCAAAAGAATACTTCTGACAGAATTATAAGTATATGGAAAAACATGAGAAAATAGTTTTGGGAACATTAATCCTAACCTAATGGCAGACCTTAAATTCTACTTTCTCACCTGGAACTTTGCTAACCTTAGTAATGTATCTTTCCATAAATATTGAATGAAAAATAAAATAGAAATTTTTAGAATACGTTTCTGTGTGTAGACCTTGTAATGCTATCATACAAGTATATGATTATAGCATTCACCTTTATCCAGTACAAATGACAATAATTATGGTATAGATAACTTTAACATTCATTAAGGAAGTACATACAGAGGAAGCATATTTTGTCACATACACGTTTCCAGTTCCCATTCGTAATTCATTCTGTTCAGAACGTTCTGAACACCTGCAGCCTTATATACATAGTACTTCCATATCAGCTTTAGGCTGCTACTAGCTGCAGAAGTGATTTTTAAGAGGGAGGTCCTTCAGTGCTTCATCTGGCCTTTCTGTAGCACGAAACTTTGGACTGCTGATATTTTTAATAGAAATGTTAGGACTTTACTCAGTACATCAGTCTACCAATGAGCAGGAGAATTTGTTCCTGTAAGAAAGACGTGAAAACCACTATTGCTAATCATATCGTGTAGTTCAGTGCAGGTTTGATTGTGAGGAAGAGCATTTATTCCATGTGGTTCCTTTGAATTCATAGCTGATAACTGGGAATGAAGCATCTCGGACACAGCAAAGCCCTTGGCGTATTTGCTTCCAGCATAATACACAATTCCCAATCTTTACCAGTGAGAAAATGAATTCTGTGTGTGAATTTCTTGTCAAAAACCCGAATCTGAATGTGTAAGAGCTTTGTGAAAGGCCAGCTTTGGGATTAATTTGTGATTATTGTTGATTTGTGCAGCAAAGTTTTCTTGGCTTGGTGCAGGTGATTCTGCAGAAATGATGTTTCTCTATCTCTTCTCCTTCCTCTTCCTCCTGCGTTTTTGTCAATAAGACCTGGGTGGATTTTTTGTCTGTCCTGAGCAGCTGCTGAAACCTGTGAGTTTCCAAATGGTTCCCTGGGAAAATGCCATTAGCTCTATAGGTCTTCCAAGAAATTCAGGACGAGACAAGATTAATGTGTGACATCAAATTCTAGGTTTCATTGATTATGCTTATAAAGTCTTATATGTTAGTAATGTAGAAATTGGGGGGAAAAAAAAGGTATTTGGAGAGGGGCGAGTCCTTCGTCTCATAATTCATGAACCATTTGACAGAATAATTACTTTGATTATTTTCATAATCTGTTTTTCAAGACTCTGCTTAGTTGTCTAGTAAATTTGCATGATAGCAAAATATTAATGTTTTATCAGTAAAATCTTTTCAGATGAATAATACGTATCTGCAAGAGAGGAATGCTTCTGAGAAGAACAATTCCTAGACAACATAGGTTGAGGTTCTCACTGAGAATCAGCCATTTCTTAGCTCCTCCTGACTGTAGGGTTGGGAAATGCCTTAGGCTACAACCCTCCATCTTTATTTTCTTCTTGAGACACAGAGGGAAGGACTGAAGAATCTGATTGATTTTTTTTTTTTTTTTATGATTGCCTTGCTTTGGAGGACTTCAAGACTTGTGCTTCATTAATTATTAGCTGTTATTGACAATCTCACTGTCTTTTAAGGATTTTGTGAAGAAGTTGTTTTCACTGTATTGGTCACAGATAGGGTGCTAGATTAAGTAGACTATTCAAGTAGAATCCTTTGGTTTCAGTTGATTTAAGATATGATGACCCAAGTTGTGACTCTAGTTTCTGTGACAATACCCAGGTTAATTTTTTAATAGATAGCACAGATAGTAGCAAAAACTGTCTGGTTCCAGTGGTGCTTTCTGTTGCACTTCTTTCCTTGCACATTTAAATGGTGTTACTGATTCAACTGCAGATGTGAAGCTGTTGTGATAATCTTGATTCACTGCATAATCTGGAGGATTATAACAAGCTTCTTTTGAGCTTCACCTGGCAGCTTTTGAGCAGGGTACTACAGGGGTTGTTCTCTTTGGAACCCCTGGGAGAGTAAACAGGGAAATAAAGGTTGCAGATCTTGCAGTATAGTAAGAGTATTTAGCTGTTTATTTTGTCACTGTTATATTAAGGGAATTATATGGGAATAAGCTACAGGTGACTGTTAATGGATGGAGGCCCAATTCATGTAAGACTGGTGTAATCTGCAAGAAAAAAGCTCCTGAAAAACATTTTTTCCCCTTCATATTTGACAGCAGTTGTTACATGTTTTACTGTATTTGTATGATTTACAATTTATCTTACATAATATTAATCTATTTTACATAATATACATTTATGATGTACAAAGCAAAACAAGCCATGAGCTGAGGGTGGCTGCAGCACAAGTCTCAGCAAGGACCTTGGTGGCCAGGGCACAGTCCAACAGCACTTGAGCAGGGGTAGGACAATGACAGCAGCCATTCCAGTTGACAGTCAGGGATCAGCAAGCAAGGTCAGGTGACAAGTCAGGTACATGGTCCATCCAAGTGAGGCCAATCACTAGTGAAACACTGAGAGGCCACTAATTGTAGTGTGTTGTTGTAAATATCCCCCTTTTTTCATAGAATGGTGAATTTTCACACACACCCCACCAAGCCCAACCTTATGGTTAACATTCTTAAAATTGATGAGACACTCTTTTCATCTAAGGGTCTTTTATAAATATTAGTTTATCATGTTCCTACTAATGAGCTTTTAGAGTCTATATAGTGAAAATAATATTCACCAAATACAAATTTCTTATACCTGTGCAGCTGATGGTATAGTTCCTACATGACTTCCTAAAAGCCTTCAGTTCTGCATTCACAGTGAGATCTTCCTGTAAGGCTCTCAGAGTATTTTCTTGTCTGCTGTAATGTAAATACATTAAAAAAAAAAAAAAAAAATCCAGAAAGGACTTTTACCATCTGTCTCCGAGACACAGAACATACAGATGGCTCCATCTTACAAGAGAGAATTTTCTGTCCCATTACAAAGCCCAAAGCAAGAAAGCCCAAGCAGTAAAATTTATTAGACATCCCTGCATGACAAAAATCAATAAGATACAAACTCTTGTGGTTTAATATGAAAATAAACATAAAGAAGCAGTGGCGTTCAGGAAGAATATGGAGCTGCAGGTATAGAATTCTAAAGGGCAAGAGAAGGCTGAAGGTGGAGAGTGTTGTCTAGTTTACTGTAGAGTGCATTTCAGAACTGAAGCCAGGAATACATAGTGCAGAGGGCAAGAAGCTGTCTGGCCACATCTGAAAAAACAAATTTGTTATGGGATGTTAGTGATGTGAGTGGGATGAAAAAGCACACTTTTCATGGGTGCCAAATGTAGGGAGACAGTGTTAAATCATTCAGTTAATTTGTAGTTATCTATAAAATGGTTATGGTGCTGTGAATGATAAAAGGAATCAAAGCTAAAGTTCTGTTCCGCCAGTTTCTTCTGTATTGAATGTATTGTTTTCAATCATACTTAATTGCAGGTACTACTGGGTATTAATGATACTATAATGAGTTGTGTTGTGCAGTGCTTTTGGCAGTGTGAGCTCTCTGAGGCTGTTTGAGTGTACACTCTATTTTTTGTTAAATACTTCAAATTTCTTTCAAACTGTAGCTGAACACTGCACATCCTAGTCTTGTTATGTCTTCTTTTTTTTTTTTTTTTTTTTTTTTTTTTTTTTTTTTTTTTTATTTGCTCACATTGTTTAGTGTTTTTGTTGATCCTTCTGTGTTCCGTTTCGTGAGCATTTAGTAGCAACAGTTATTTT